>JAKUCV010003164.1:4490-26326 GCA_028386065.3 Turnera subulata | reverse complement strand
AAAAAAAAAAAGCCCCCATTTTCTCTTCCAAGTTCCAATGTATCATCAGTTCAGCGCTTGGTTTGTTTGGCATCTTCAACGTGGAACATAAGCTGCAAAATCATATCATGTTTTCAGAGAAAGCAGCAAATTAAACCCATAACCACATGTTTTACCAAATTAACCAAAAGGTTACGCAGCAGCACATTGCATAGTCCACGGTAATAAGGCAGTCTGCAGCATTTTCCCTTCGTCGATCCCAATGTAGAAGGTCACAAACAAGCCACCCAGTACAGGCAGTCCTGTTAGTGGAAGCTTTAGACATTCTGGATACTCATGATGCCATTCTCAGGGACATATACATGTTTGCTGGAAGCTTTAGACATTTTTTAAAAGGACTGGAAACCCCAAATTGCACTTGAAATGAAACAGTGGTTCAGCATACAATCAGGTGGTGTCAAACTGTAACAAAGCTTTACATACACACTTTGCAATTGCATTACAAAGTGTATGCCAATCTCCGTCCATGTCCTAGAGTTTGATGCCATGTGAAGGACCTTAGAACATAATGGAAGAATGTATGATAAAGTTGGCGATGATTTTCTTCTCACACCAAACATTTTCTCTTTCCAAGTTCCAATGTATCATCCATCAGTTCAGTGCTTGGTTTGCTTGGCATCTTCAACGTGGAACATAATGGGTAGAGATCAAATCAAGTGATGAAGACAAGCAAGGAAAACATACATAGGAATTTAATTGCTTACAATTTAGGCTTTGAACTTGTTTGTGTCCAACTCCTCTATGTTATTTTGTTTCATGAAACTGACAATTGCCTCAAATTCATCCTGCCTCATTATGGATTGGTTGGTCATTTCTTCTTCTTCTTTGTCTCCTCGGTCTTCTAATTTCTCCAAATCATCATCATCATCTTCTTCTTCTTCTTCTTCTTCTTCTTCTTCTTGGTCTTCTAATTTCTCGAAAAAATCATCAGCATCATCATCATCATCATCATTGTCTTCAGCAAAGTTGGGATGGACCCCGGACTGGATGACCTGCACGCCTGGGATTATTGGGGTTTCAAATCGTGCCCAGATTGGCCGATTCAAAGCATAAAAATTCCAATCGCATGAATAGAACACATGCTCTGCTTTGATCACTCCTTCAGTTAAAAAATATTGTGTATGTTCGAGGTGGGAGCAAACTCCAGACTCCCCCAAAACATAACAATGCCAGGAGCATGGAAATGGGACCACAGCAGAATAAGAAGAACGAGAAGAAGATCCATTCATATTAGTAATGCTGTTGCTGCTGCTGCTTTTGTACTCAAACCATTCTGGGATTTCATTCCCAGGGATCAAAATCCCCATGATGTTGCTATAGAACAGTGGGTTGCTATAGAACAGTGGGTTGCTATAGAATAGTGGGACTAACCTGGAATCTATTGCAGCACTACTCTGGATCAAACTACTAGCATCCAACATGAAGCAATTTGCGAAATTTGAATAGCAAAATTCGAAATTTGCGGCTATCGCAGATGATGAAACAGATGTTAATGAAGTGCAGTTGGCGGCATCCAATGTCTGCAGACGAGCAGGAATATGTTGTATGCATCGAAGTCTCTTGCAATCTTTGAGATAAAGGATATTTAGTTCAGAAAGTCGTTTGACGGCTTCGCCTCCAAAGCACTCAATGCTGGTCCCACTTAAATCTAGTACCCTAAGAGATACAAGAGGGGGGAGAAGGTCCGGCAAACCCTTGAGGTTTACACAACCTTTGAACGAAAGATCCTCAAGCGTCTTAAGATCACATATGCTTTCTGGAAGACTCGTTATGCTGAAGCATCCTCTGAGATCAAGTGTTTTCAGACTTGTCAACCTCCCAATATCACTTGGAAGACTCATTATCTTTGAGCATCCTTCCAAAGAAAGTGTCTCCAATATTTTCAACCCCCCAATATCACTTGGAAGACTCATTATCTTTGAGCATCCTTCCAAAGAAAGTGTCTCCAATATTTTCAACCCCCCAATATCACTTGGAAGACTCCTTATCTTTGAGCATCCTTCCAAAGAAAGTGTTTTTAATCTTTCCAACCGCCCAATCCCATCAGGGAGAGCTTCAAGATTCTCGCAGGAGCAGCAACACAAAATTACAAGTCTGCTGAGATTGTAAATCGTACTCTCTGGAATACTTACTACTTCTGGCCCGCCCCTAAAAGAGAGCCCTTCCAGACAATTTAGGCAACCGATTTGGCTGAGCATACCCTCCGAAATCTCACCAACAAACAATCCCTCGAGTCTGATTAATTGCCCAATGCATGCTGCTGCAGTTACCTGCAGCTTTATCCCACTTTTCTGAAACGATAAGTTCCTTACGGTTGAAGGAAGCTTCGGAAGTTCTGTGATTCTTGGGCAATTATCCAAATTAACCTCTTCGAGTGATGTCAAACGAAGATCACTTGGAAAACCGCGCAATTTAACGCACCCCCAAACAATTATCTTGATGAGCTTGCGGCAAAGCTGAATAGAAGAAGGGATTTCATCCAAGCTTGAACATCCCCTTAGATCCAACTCCTCTAAATTTGGGATTCCCGAAAAATCCATAATCTTAACCAGCTCCTTAGACTCCGTAAGGTCACAAACTTTCAAATTAACCAGACGCTGTAATGAAGGAAAAACATCGTCAAAACATTAAAGTCGTTCTAGTTAAGACATCTTAATTCTTCAATCAATTTGTTTCAAAAATTTATATAAAAGCATTAAATACATACCACATTCTCTCCTTGCCAAAGCTGTGTAAGTCTGCTCTCATGCATTTTAAGATAGACAATACTATCTGGACGGAAATTTGATGGCAAAGATGGTGATGGATAGAGATCCCAGTGGAGTAGCCTAAGAGTATTTGGAAGATATTCAAGCCCTTGTGGAAGCTCAAGATACCAGGAAGCATCCATAGAATAGATTCGGAGCAGCCTTAGATTGTCCATTTCCTCGAAGACTTTAGGACTTAATTGAATTGCACGGCTAACTTGGGACATATCTAGTGACAAAGCTTCAACTCTTTCAGCTCCCTGATCATCATTCATTGTACAAAAGCAAGTGAACATAGGAGTAATATTTTAAAATAATTAGAAAAAAAAATAATTTAATCAATCTAAAAAATGAACAACCAAGTATTTTCAGTCATCTTGATCATCGTACCTTGGGTTTATTTAGTACTTGGAGTATATCCTCATAACGCCACAACCTGCTTCTTTTCCGAGGATCCCAACGATCTTCATCCAAGACAATAGGCTCACAGATTTGTCGTATCAGGTCATGCATTTCTATTCTTTTGTTCCACCCCTCAGTAATAACAAGACACTTACCCTTAAGATGTTCTATTGCACACTTAGCATCTCCTAGAATTGCTTCAATGTGATGTAAAGGCCACCCACCTTTAAAAAAACATGCGATATCCAAAAGTATTTGTCGCTCGCGCCACTCCAGCCCATCATAACTTAGTTTTAGAACATTTTGAATGTCCTTGTGAGGAGAGTCTTTCAATTTCCTTAATGCACTTTCCCAGGCTTGCTTATCCTTCCTGAACATATCGCAACCCAAGACTTTAAGGGCCAAAGGATTGCCATGGGCATGTTTTACCACCTCTCTTGACAGTGTAATGAAACTTGGATCCATATTGGCGGCGATACCATTCCCCCTAAATGCATGTGATGTGAAGAGTTGAAGAGAATCCTCATCCTCTAACTTCATAACCTCATATATTGCATCACACCGACACTCAAGAACTTGTCTGTCCCTGCTTGTTGCGATCACTCTGCTTCCGGGGCCAAATATAATTTCATTATGATCTCCAATGAGCTGTTCCAGTGGTAGGAAGCTGTCCACGTCATCGGCAACCATCAGAACTTTTCTCCTCCCAAGCATCCGTGACATGCCATCGGACAAAACCCTGAGTGTTCCAACGTTTACATTTGGTAGGTCGAGGAGTTGAGATAGAAGTTCCTTAAGTAGTGTTGTTGGATTCTTAGACGTTTCTTTCACATTTGGCAAAAAGCATGCCCCATCAAATCGAGATGAAATTGCTTTAAAGACAACTTCAGCAATGGTTGTCTTGCCTATGCCACCCATCCCCCAAATCCCCACAATGCGGGTGCTATTACTACTTGATTCTCCACCAGTTACTAATGATAGAACCTCTTCAACACGTAATTCCATTCCAACAAGGCGACTGCTCGAGTAGTCATCATATAATAATGAAGTCGTAGATGAAAGCTTTAATTTGATCTCAATGTCTTTCACTACCTTCTTGATTAGCTCGTATTCGGACCTACCATATATATATAAAATGAACCCACTTAGATTTAAGTAAGAAACAGGACAAAGAAAAGGCAGGCATGTAATCATGACTCATTGGATGGAATGGTACCTGAAGTTATGTGAATCCCAGCCTTTTAGATTGGAAATGTGGGACAGAGCATCCTTCCATTTCTTTACTCTTTCCAAATCGAATTTTGCTTTAAGGAGTAATCCCATGAATGCTTTCCCGAAATCGCCCTGCAGCTCTTGGACATGGGTTGGATCCACTCCATAGAAGACTGGTAAGGCTGCGTATTGCTTTACTGGATGATGAGTTTGCATGCACTGATCATGGATCTGGACCAGCTCATCCAAGTACCATGGAGAATCTGCATAGTTCTTGGAGAAGATCACCACAGAGATGTTGGATTCTTGGATTCTTCGTAATAGAACGGGCGAGATATCATCTCCTCCGACAAGACCCTCTTCATCCAGGAACACTTCGATTCCCAGCTTGTCGCATAGAGCTTCTTTGAGATTGCTAGTAAAACCAAAGCGGGTATCACGACCTCTAAAGCTGAGGAACACATCATACTTCTTCACAGCCATATCAACATCATTACTGGTTTTTCTTCTTTTGGCAGGAGGTTGATCATTGGATGAAGCAGCCGCCATGACTGAAAAGATCAACTTAGATGATCAGTGAAGAGATTAATGGTATAGAAAAAGCAAAGTACTGCTCAGGATATATAGGACAGGAGTTGGATCTCATCAATTATGAGCATGCACTAAACTTAGGAGGAGATCCCATAATGCTATAGAAAAAACAAGTACTGAGAATGCTATATTTGCTTGGTTCTGTCTATAATATGTAGCAAGGAGGAGATACATGAAACTTCTTAGCAATTCGGCCGTTTACCAAAGTCGTCTTCTTAGCAGTGTAATTAATTTTTAACAATAAAAGGGCTGATGTTGGTCGCTTGCGTGCTACTGCATGTGGGTGACTTAAATATGTTTTATAATTAGGGGTGGCAATATAGTCTCGGTGAGCTGGGCCAAGTATCTATGATGTGTACTCCATTAATTTGTTTCAAAACAATCATTATTGGCCTGATTATATTCCACCACATTACTTAATTAACCTATCTGCACTCTTCCATATAATCAAGGAAGGATATGCATGAACCTTCCTAGCAATTGGGCCCTTTACCAAAGTTAATTTGATGGGTCAGAGAATGCCATATATCATATTCTTATAAGAGAAAATTTAGGTGTGAGAAGTAAAGGTATGGATGAGACTGCTATACATAATATATGCCCTATGCCCTCTTCCATGTAATAACTATTATGTGTATATATATATATATAAACAAGAACATACACCCATGATGAACCTTCTTAGCAATTGGGTCGTTTACCAAAGTCTTCTTCAAGAGGGGTAATTAATTCTTTTAAGACCCAGAACAAGCAACAGTCACAAGCTCCAACAAGACACCCCTTGACGGACATCTCCAACCACCCAGCCCATACTTAACCTCAGGCCCAAACTGGACAAGCAACTAACACAGGACTCATACAGAACCCCTTGACAACCCCAGGTTCCTCCAAACAGAAACAAAAAACCACCCTCTATGTCCCAAAACCGAAATCACACACTGCCATATCTCTACCAGAATCATCCCATGCAGTCGTCGTCCATCCTCAAAACAACACCACTCCATCTCCCTCCCAGCCTTCCCATGTAATGGAAGCAATTAATATCAACCCCAACTTACACACACTAGTCCAAGAAACAAGAAAACCTCCAGATATACCCACCCACAATACAACCCCTACTGCAAACAACAAGCCTGTTACTGTTATGGCTACTACCGCCAACAATTTTGAATTGTGTCGGGACAGTACCTTAGCATGTAAGCTTTCAACAATTCAAGGTGCTCAACAAGACACTGTGGTTGATATGATGGAAGATCAGTATGATCCTCACACATGTTAAGCCGTTTTGATAACCTTCCATCCCCTGCATATATTTTTTATGATTCCTATCCTGTTTTGGAATTGCCAGGGTGTTGGTAAGAAACAATTCACAAGATCTCTCAAAGAACTTTGCAACCAATACAGTCTGAAAGTTGTGGTGCTTTCTGAACCTAGAATTAGTGGCTCGCGGGCCACCAAAATTATCAGACAGCTACAGTTCTCTAATTCGCATAGAGTGGAAGCACGTGGATTAGCTGGAGGTATTTGGATTTTGTGGAAAAAAGACGAAGTGCAAGTTCAAATTTTGCACAACCACCCGCAGTTTGTTCATGCGAGACTTACTTCAAACACAGAAACCTTTTTTTTTACTGCCATATATGTCTGCCCGCACACCAAATGGAGGAAATATCTATGGCAAAACTTATAGGTTCTTGTTGGAAGCATCTCTGAAGCATGGCTCCTAGCTGGAGATTTTAACGCAGTCTTGGAAGGGCATGAAAGAAAAGATCAATTGGAGAGACAGGGCCTTACAAATAGGGCTTTCCAATCTTGTGTTATGAATGCCGAGTTAGTGGATTTGGGCTTTGCAGGGTGCAAGTTTACTTGGAAGAGTAGTAGGTATCAAGCAAGACTGGACAGATTCATATGTAACAGTCACTGGCGATTACAGTTCACAGAAGCCTCAGTTCAGCATCTCCCATTCTCATACTCTGACCACTGTCCAATTCTAATTAGGGATGTGGCCCCACCATCAAAAACAGATAGGCCTTTCCGGTTCCAAGCCTCATGGCTCACTCACCCTGCCTTTGCGGATTTAATGGCATCTCAGTGGGAATCGGATAGCAATATCATTGATGCAATCCAAAACTTTATCCCAAAATTGCAATCTTGGAATAAAGAAGTTTTTGGCCATATTGTATGGAGGAAAAGAAGACTACAAGCAAGGATAACAGGGATCCAAAAGTACCTTGACCAACGACCTTCAGCCTTCCTTGCGCAACTTGATGTTGAACTACGAATGGAGTTGGACAAGGTACTCATCCAAGAGAAACTCCTTTGGGCACAAAAAGCGAGATGCAGATGGATTGAGGAAGGGGATAGAAATACCTCTTACTTTCATGCAACCACCATCATCCGCAGGAGAAAAAATAAAATTGAAGCACTGAAAAATGATGATGGAGAATGGCAAACAGAAGAGACAGGCCTCCAAAACTTGGCAGTGGAATATTTCAAAATATTATTCAAAGAGGACCAACCTAATGCATCAATATTCCCTCTGCCAAATTTATTTCCCCAAATACCACAAGCGGATCTTGATACACTAGAGGAGCCCATAGTTGTGGAGGAAGTAAAGCAAAATGTCATGCAAATGGGTCCTCTAAGGGCCCCTGGTCCAGATGGACTCCATGCAATTTTTTTCCAATCGCAATGGGATCGCATTGGGTCGCAAACTTTTGAGTTGATACAAGGAATTTTTGAACGGGGAAGCTGGGATGACCGTATCAACCGCACACTTATAGTGCTACTGCCAAAAACTGAAAAACCGGAGAAGATCACCCAATTTCGGCCTATTGGACTTTGCAATGTCCTATACAAAGTCATCACGAAGTTGATAGTTAATCGGATAAAGCTGGTAGGAGAAACCCAATTCAGCTTTGTCCCCGATCTCACCAACATCAATGTTATGGCCTAGCTTACTAGAACGACAATCGTTCTATACAAAAACCGACACTCGGTTTTTCTTAGTCGAACTCTTCGACTTACTGCCATGAACATCTTGATTGATATCTCATACCAATCAAATGCTTGTTGTCAAAACATTTTTAACAAAAACACAACATCAACATGTTCAATAACTCATTTAGCACAGCACATATACAAAATGAATTCAGCATATCACATATACTAGCATGTTCATACTATATCACATATAACATATGAACACATAATTCGGTCAGAACTTCACAAGAGGCTCCGCTACCACTGTAAGTATCCGGGCATGCAAATTAACAATCAAATGCAATATCATACGCCGCGGAAAAACCGGATACACATGGAGGATCCAAGTGAAGGGTAGCTAAACCGAATAAGAAAAACGAACATACCTGAAACGGTTGAGGTCTTTCACCCAACTGATGAACCGAATCAGCTAGAGCCGGAAGGATATCCTGCTCCTCTACAGTATCCACATGAACCGTCAATCAAAAGCCAGAATCGTCTCATGATTTCCAACCCCCGAGCACTACCGAACCGTAGTGCTAGCTACGGATTTCCGGGAGCTATATGTGGTGTTTATGGTATCTCTTTCTTTCACAAAGAAGAGAGGAAGAAGAAGTGTGTGTGTTTCTTGCTCTGAAAAAAACCAGAATTCAGAATACAAGAGAGAGTGAGAAGGGTCAAGAGTAATCTGATTACTCTACTCCCAATTAGTGCTAAAAGACAATGGGATAATGGCCACCATATTGGCCCATTATCTTTTATGATTATATCTCCACATAACCATGTCTCCACTAATGGACAAACACTCATCACAGCACTAATTTGGTCCAACAATTCTGTCAATAACTGAACCAAACTAGCCCAAAACGACCCTAGGCCATCCACGGTCCAACCATGGTCCAACCACGGTTCAACCACCTGCTCGAATCAACGATTCTATGTGTGTGACCCTGTAGGCACTTGTAACGTTCGGCAATAATTGTAAAATCTCATTTTACAATTATAAGCAAAGAGCAGCGTCTAGCAACACATCATTGCTACCCGAACGACAAGATCAGTACTGATTCAATATGCCTCGGAAACATGTCATCGTCCATTCGTCCCATTATCAAGATTAAACACGAGACATGGAATATATCAATCTCGCATATGTTCAATCTCGGTTTCTTGATCCTCGAGTTAACCGCGTAAAACGGATACCTATGATATCACCATATCATAATCCGAGCATGGCCATGCATTTACGGTTCAACTTTATCAAGAAACCATCCGATAATATACCCGTTATAAGGTTAGACGAATCCCCTCTAGATCATACAAAACCCACTACACATTTATCATATACCCAATGATTACACTAAGGTCTACTCATTTACGAAATAGCCAAGTGTAATATCAAAGTATACGACTCATATGTTGGGAACCTTGATGATCTCAGGTCTAAGGACAATACATATAAGAACCGCTATCGACAAACATATAACGTTCCATGTAGCGTTCTTATGTGGGTCAGTCCAGTCCACAAGTTCTCTAACTTGTACCCGTATGTAGAATTCATATCACATATAAATTCTCAACATACGCTAGTCTTAATTTATTATTACAACCCATCCATAATAATAATCGACTAGGTAAGAATATGAAATATTCTAGGGTTATAAATATGTGTAAGCATTTATCTCATAAACGATATTTATTGGAATAACCTTAATGTGTATACATGACTACAAACAATCATCCATTGATTGGCTTTTGGGCATATTGCACTAACAGTAATTACCGAACAACAGTGCCTACACGTGGCACAAACAGTACATATAACAGAGAAATCGGCCCAACATCAAATCACATCACCCGACCTCGGGGACATCAACAATAGCATGTCTCAAATAACCTGGCCCATCGGCCCAAAATTATAATACCCGATTCCAGGAAACAATAGCACTGCGGAAGCGGTTATAGTCACTGAGAAAACATATGCAAAGCCCGATGCAAAATATTGGATCCGAGTCCTGTCCGAGGGTATGCCACGGCCGCCGGAATGCATCGTACCTGTTCCACAAATAACTCAACCTACAGGATGAAACCCCACAGGCGAGGGGTGAGTCCGAAACGCTCACCGGTACATTTAAGTACAATCATGGATAATCATAAATATGCTGGCACTATAAACTCAAGGATGCAAAATAGATAACACATAGGATCAACCACATATTGACTGAGCCAAGTCCAAAAAAATTAATTAAATTACCAGTTTTATCTTCCGGGCCCTGTCACGAATAAGCTAGGGTCGTACCAGGTTATCAACCTACTTTGGGTGCCATACCTAAACCAAATCCGGGATCAACATCCCAAAACCAAAATCAGGGATCAACACCCCAATAACAAACCAGGGATCAACATCCCAATAACAAACCAGGGATCAACATCCCAATATCAAACCGGCATCAACATGCCCATCACAAATAACCAGGTCATGGCCACCACAGAATAGTCTCTAACCTCCAGTCGTACCACTACTTACCATATGACACTTAATCATCATCTTTCCAATACACAGATTAATTCCAATTACCCAACCGGACCTCAATTAACAGACATCCTTCTGTTAATAGTCCAACAACAACAACATCAACACAACTCTCAAATTAAAACTATACCAGTAAGTCCAAGTCATTATATATCCACAAATATTGTATCACAATTCAACGGTTCAACCAAGCAACAAATACATCCAACAGAGTAATATAGGCATATACTCAGGGTTATCCATCCTCACCTGGTATGTCTCTGAAATAAGCACATAATCCATATGGCTTTATCTGTTCCTATATCATATCTACACGTATAATCACAAATAATGCACATCAGAGAATGCAATACGTGAGATTAATTATTATTCTGCTTATCCACGGTTAATCATCGTTATCATTGTTCCAAAACCGTTTCCATTAAACATTGCTTTTACGGCTGTAGGGTAATTATAATTCATAGAATGATCATAGTCAAAATACAATAAAAAATAAATAGTATTTCATAAAATAATTATTCTCGGTAAAAGTAATAATGAATAGATATACATTTACTAATCGAGGTTTATAAAATAATGAAGATAATTAAATACATGAATAATGTACCAAACAACAAATTTGATAATATAACTGTTTAAATAAAATAGTACAATCGATAATAAGTTAGCTTAGCTGAACGTATGGTATAAAACGATTGTATCGTAATGTTGCAAAAGTGATACTTATAACGTCATATATACTTATATACCGATAGTTATAAATAAAATAACCGAAATAATAAGATTAAGGAGTGAATGATATAACTATTAGTAGAATAATGTGGTTTAGTATTTATCAAAGTAATACCACTATAAGATATAGAGTAGCCATAAAATAATTTCTACGGTTTATATAATAGGCCTTATAATTACAAAATTATTTATATTGAATTATATTTGTAAATCGGAAAAATTATGATCTGCATTCATACATAGGTGTATTTTATATATATACTAAAAGAAGTAATTATTCTAAAACATATATATGTATATATAGTTAACCGAAGGTGTATATATGTTTTTAAACTGTAATTGTAAACAAAATTATAGCTTAATATTATTATAGTCAAATATGATACATAAAATTATTTAATACGAGTCTATCAACTTTTTCGCTTATAATTACAAAAAATATATTTAGTTATAACTAGACTTTTATAATTCAATTAAAATATAAATAAGGAAATTAGGAATTGAACTCGGTAGACCTTCATGAACGTTTAGCCTAACGAAGGATAAACGTAATAACTAATATATTAAAAATTAAATAAAAAAATGGCATAAAAATAATAAACGACATGGGCCTTATATTAATTAGCCCAATTAAAATTAAATAATCGAAAGTAAAATACAATGGGCCTTATATGAGCCCAGGAAAAATCGTAAATGAAATTAAAAACCGAGAAATTAAATACAGTGGGCCTTTCTAATAGCCCATTCGGAAAATTAAATAAATGCATAAATTAGATAAAGGAAAATAAAACATAAAGCAAAACATAATTAAAAATCCTTTAGTTAAAATAAAGGTTCGTTTAATTAGCATTATTATTAATGTCCGGGTTCGTTAACGTGGCTCGGGTTCGTTATTATGTCCATCGGTTCGTTAGTATGCATATGTCCAAGGGCTCGGGTTTTACACAAAGGTTCGTTTCCGGGTTCGCCGGAGAATTCCCGAGACACCGGAAACTCACCGGATTCCGGCCAGGTACTGTTCACGATGGCAGCAGAGCATCCCCAAACAGCCAACAGCAAATCCATCCATCTCCCAACAACCAACGCAGCAACATTAAAACACATCCGATTACAAGCGCACCGATCCAAAACCAAAAACACAAGATTAATCAAATGTGAATCGGGTTAAGGAATAGAAAAGGAAGAAAAGGGAGAGGGGAAATGGGTCGACTTTGCATCTTACCCACACAACTACGAAGACGGCGCCGGCGGGGATGGATCGGGGGTAAGAGCGGTGGTTGCAAGCAGAGCAGGGGCGACGACGGATTGGTAGGGAGGTGGCAGCGACGCAATGGGAGGAAGAAAAGACAGCGGCGACGAGTCGATGAAACACCCCGATCAAAATTTACCCATCATACAGTAATTACCGAATAACAGTGCCGTCGCGTGGCACAAATAGTAAAAACAACAAGAAACCTGGCCCAATGGCCCAATAATAATAACAATTACCAATCCTCGGTTAACTCAACATCAACAGCACAACGGAAGCATTTATAGTCACAATGTAAACATATGCAAAGTCCGATGCAACTAATGGATCCGAGTCCTGCCCGAGGGAACACTGCAGCCGCCAAAATGCAATCCTGACCTAACCTGAAGGACTGTGTGAGGGGTGAGATCAACCACTGTCTCACCGATAAACAAATAAACCACAGTATACAAGCAACCGTATATACACCAAAGCCAACACAGTACAATAGAGGTACAGCAAGCACAAAATAGCATCGGAATCGGACAACATACCGGACCTTACTATACAACTGACATCACACCATTAAGCTAGTCCTCTAAACTCACTGACAATCGGTGACTGACTATCCAGTTTTATTATTAGGGCCCTTGTCACATGATAAGTATTGGCAGTGCCTGGTAGCCAGGTTAGCTAACCCCAGGGTGCTCCCCGCTAAACGTCACAAGTCATATCACAAATAACCGAGTCCCGCAGTCCTCGGCGGAAGTCCTGCAGTCCTTCCTATAACAAATCAACTGAGTCCCGCAGTCCTCCCTATCATATCACTATCACAAGGTGACTACCATCTGGCAGTACCAATACCTGTCACGTGACAATCTAGATGTCTAGATGATATTACCACTGTTTATTATTATTTCTTATTCCACTATCCAACAGTAATTCTTCATACTCACTTTCCCGAGCAGGCTCAAAGCCTCACAGCTCCTCTGGGAATCCAACTTCACAATACTGGGTCACTGCCATTGACCGATCAAATACCACATATCTCATACCGATCAAATACCACATATCTCATACGAACAACACAATAATCATATCAACATCACAAAGCACAACAGCTAGTCCATAGTAGTCATCAGGCATATAACAATAATCACAACAGTAGCCAACAATAACATGACAGGTACGCAAGATAACATATAAACAATGATCAACGAACAACTGGGGTATCACGGGCAGCATACCGAAGTTTATAAGTTTATATCCTCACCTGATGTGTCTCTGAAACTGCTATCCGATCAAACCTCAATGTCCCTATATACATATATGGCAACACAATCACTTATAATGCACCAACAAGATGATTATGCATGATGCCGGTTTAACAATTATTATACGGCTTATCTATTCATTTCATTATCTCCATAATTATCTTATTACCAAACAGTTCATCCGACTTGGTGATTATTAATCGATTAAATATTTCAAGTGGTTATATCAAACATATTTGTTTCAAATCAAAACCGAACCCAAGCGTCCAAGCAGATATCCCGGCCCTTAGGCTGCTTATGACAAGAAAGCTTATATACGTACACTTATATGAAGTGTATATTTAAGAAAATACATTTGTAAATTAATCAAGTTACAACCCGTTAAATACTAATAGTCCATGCAACGTAAATGATATTTTTCCCGATTAAATACTAAATACTTATATGTTTTATAAACAATAATTATATAATAATGGAAACGATAAATACGTCAAAATATTATTTAAATAGTATATCCTATAATAACTCGTTTAATGGAAATTATCTCCAACGGTATGAAATTAAAATAGCCGATGTATGGTATAAAATAATTATAACGTAATGTTGTAAATTTATAAATACGTGTACGTATATATGTTCGATAAAGTAAGATAATACTAATAATACCATTATTACGTTAGCAAACATAGCATAGCCATAAAATAGACTTTGTACGGTTATATATATATTAGTCTTATAAATACGTAGTTAAATCCAAATAAGATAATATCATTCTTAAAACTTAAATTAAATCATTAATTACTTATTTGTGTATATATATATATAGCCAAAATATGTAGTTATATCCCATATTTAAATTATGGCATTGTATTATTCAACCAATGGAAATATGGGTAGCAACATATAGTAGAATAAGGTAAATAAAATAAGGTATGGCCTATGATTGTTTTAGCCCAAAAGATTGGAAATTAAAAGTATTAGAAATATAATTGTAATACTAACTCACTTAAACATAATTTAAGTTATTTCGGAAATTAAAACTCGGTGGACCTTCACATTCGTTTAGCCCATCGGAAAGGATAAGGTAGCTTCGGATTAACTAAATGAAATGCTTAATTAAATTTAGATATTATGGGCCTTTTATTGTAATTAGCCCAATCAACATTAATAAAACTGAAATTATATACAATGGGCCTTTTGCGAGCCCAGGCGAAACAATAATTAAATAGAACTGGTAAATTAAATACGATGGGCCTTTTTAGTAGCCCAATCGGAAATTAAGTAAGAGCAGAAAATAAATAAAGAATAATATAAATTAAAAGCATGAATTAAATAAAAGCATGATAAAATAAAATAAATAAAGTATAAAATAAAAATCATAAATTTGTTAAATTAAGTCACTCAATTTTTATTAGCATCGTTTTAAAGTCCGACTCCGTTATTATAATTCGAGGCCCGATTTATGATGCATATGAATGGTCCAAGGCTCGGGTTTTACCCAAAGTCCGTTCCCAGGTTCGCCGGGAAATTCCCGGGACGTCGGAAACTTCGTCGGATTTCGGGCGTACACTGTTCACACCAGCATCAAGACACCCACATCTACTGTCACTGTTCCCCCAGCAGCAAATCAGGCCAATCCCACCACCATAGCATCAATCCGGCCACCAACACAAACACCATCCCCACGGCCACTCGTTGGTAACCGGTGTTCCACTACACAACCGAGTCCACCATCCAGAATAGTCCAACCCACAACCATAACAGTAGTGTCAACGTCATTTCCATCTCAGCAGTAACCAAACACAGACCCACACCACCAAACAAATCAATTAACACGAATCCAAAACAACAAGACCCGATTGCCACAATCCAAACACGAATCGGGTCAATAGGAAAGAAACTGTGGAAGAGAAAGGGGCGTCACCAGGTCTTACCACCCAACAGAAAGCGGTGGCTCCCAAAGGCTGCAACCGTGTGCGTTACAGAGGAGAGGGGGTCAGTGTATGGGTTGGCACGGCGAGGAAGAAGGGTGAAGGAGGTGAGGTGGTGGCAGCATGTTCTCCGCCTCGGTGGGTCGAGCTCGACTCGTCTTGTGGTGGCGGCTGTGAGCTGAGGCAGTGAGAGAGGAGATCGGCGATACGTGGTGGCCCTTGGCGGCGACGAGCAGGAGAAGGCCGACGTCGTGGCTGCTGGAGCGGCGGTCGTCGCGTGCAGCGAGATGACGAGCTCGGCAGCTGTGGGTCTCCTCACGGCAGCGTGATTTACAGCGGTGACAGGCGGCTTCGACGAGGACGTGACCGGACCTCCTGCGCGTGGTGGATGTGGCGGAGGCAAGGGGAGCGACGACAGAGGGCAGGAGCAAGGAAAAGATGGAAAGGAGGAGGAAGAGATGGTGTCGGTGACTAGTGGCAGGTGACAAGGGAGAGGAAGAGAGGAAGAAGGAAGAGGAGAAGGGGGGAGGAGATGGGTGTGAGGAAATCGGGAGATGAGGGAAGAAAATAAAGGAAAAGAGGGAAGAAAAAGACAAGTGAATAAAAAGAAAGAAAAGATAGAAGTGAAGAGGTAGGGGCCGGCGTGGAGAAAAACGGGCAAGAGGAAGAAAAGAAAAAGAAGGGGAAGAAAAGAGAGAAAAGAAAGGAAAGAAAAGAAAAGAGGAGTGGCCACGTGGCAAGCCACGATTGGCCGGTCCGAATTTCCGTCCCGAGCCCGAAAATACAACTTGGGCTCGGAAAATCCGATTAATTCTCCTAAGCGTTGTTCAAGTCCCGATTTTGAAAACCGAGGCTCGATAAGCCTTGGAGGAGGCTCGGAAGTCCCGAGTAACCCTCGGAAAATAGTTCGGAGGCTCGGTTATCGAAAGAAACTCCAGAATGTCGCGTATCCTTAGTGATCAAAACAAAGCTCGGTTATCCCCGGAAAAACCCTCGGTAAAACTCGGTCCGATAGAATCCTCGAATTACGGCGTTTAAACTTCATTTTAAATTATAATTAGTAAATTATTGCAACAAGAATTTCCCGGCTAAAATAGTAAAAAGTATTGTTATAAATGTTGATTAGGAAATTAATAATAATGGTAACAGTATTAAAAGTAATGATAATTTTGAGAGTTGTAAAAATAATAGCGAAAATATTGAAAATTGACTCGGTTTGGTAAAATTTTTAATTAACCGCGATAAAAATTTTATTAACCACCGTAAAAGTCAAAACAGCTTGGTAAAAATCATGAAAATTTTACCCGGGTCGTCACAGTCGAGGAGAAGGGCGGCGGCTCTGCGTGCGGTGGCGGCTGCAGCGAAGGGGAGTGGCGATGGGACTTGCAGCGACGGAGAGAGATAGGGGTCGGCGATGTCTCTCCTGTGCTCAGCAACAAAGACAAGGGTGAGCAGCGGCGCAAGGGGAAGGGGAACTGGTCGCGGTGGTTTGATGGCGACTCCTTGGTGGCAGCGAGCAGACGAGGACGTCGGTCGCCGGGCGGCATGGTGGGAAAGAGAGCAGCAAGGAAGGAGAAGAGAAGGTGGAGGGGCGCGTGTGGTCTGTAGCAGGGGAGGGAGAAGAAAGAGAGAGGGGGTGCAGAGGAAGGCGTGAGGAGATCAGATGAAGGAGAAGAGGAGATAAAGAGGAGAAGATGAAGACAAAGGAAAGGGGACAGCACAGAGGAGAAGAGTCACGGGAAAGAGAAGCAGGAAAAAAAAAGAAAGAGGTGGGGCAGGGCGGCGGAAGAAAAACCGGGAGAGAGGAAAAAAGAAGAAAGAAAAGAAAGGAGAAAAGAAAGGAAAAGACAGAAAAGAAAAGAAGAGTGGCCACGTGGTAAGCCACGATTGGTCGGTCCAGATTTCCATGTCGGGATAACGGAATCGTAGGGATACTCCCGTCTCTTCGAATTTCCGCCCCGAGTCCGAAAATACAACTTGGGCTCGGAAAATCCGATTAATACCCCTGAGCGTTGTCCAAGTCTCGGAATTGAAAACCGAGGCTCGGTTATCGAAAGAAACTCCAAAACGTCGTATCGGTCGAACTACACTAAACCTTGTGTTTAACATTTTAACTTAATCTTAGTAAAACATAAACATAATTTAACGATTATTTCGTTATAAAATTCAAAACAAATTTCCAATTATTAAATATCATGGAAATAAAGATGAAAATTTCTTTTTTTCAATTATAATTAGTAAATTATTGCAACAAAAATATCATAGCAAAATAATGGTAATATTACTACTGATGTTGATTAGGTAAATAGAATTATTAATGGTAAAAAAATAATAACAATAATAATAATTTTGAGAGTAGTAAAAATAATAGTGAAAATAATGAAAATTGACATGGATTGGTAAAATTCTTTATTAACCGCGATAAAATTTTTTTAACCACCGTAAAAATCAAAATAACTTGGTAAAAATCACGGAAATTTTACCCGGGTCGTTACAATAAATCAGTAAAATTTTGAAAAATTATTATTATTGAAAAGAAAACGTTTGACCGATTATGTGTTACTAAATTTAAAAAAGTTATAACTTTGAAAAGGAAACTAGTTATTATATATAATAGCAAAGAAATTAATTATCAATTAATATGAATTATAAAGAACAAAATTAACACCTACAATACATGCTGGAAAGGAAGAATTTATGTGAAATCATCATCATCCCTTCCTCTTCATCTCCGCCTCTCATATCTTCCTCTCCCTTCTCACAATCAACTGCAAAAACTCTGTAATAAGCACACCAAAAAAAATTCATTTCTTCCGTGAGAGAAAAAGAGAATTGCATTGAAATCCAAGGCCAGCGACCTCGATCCGACGGTGGAACCGACGCAGCCCTTGGCCCCTGCCTCCGCCACCACCACCACGGCCGCCAACCCCGGGCAGATCTGCTACCGCACCACTTCCTCAGCCGACGAGTCTAGCCCCAACACCCCGTCGTCGCCTGCTCCCGGTGAGACGACGCGGACCTTTTGTGTGGTCGTGCGTTGCGGCGGTATGCTTCGGGCTCTCTACGCGGATCTTCTGGATCTCTCTCTACTGGCACACAACAACTAGGATCCACTTGGATTTGGTCCGATCTAGGGCCGTTGTACCTCGATCTGGTTAAATCCTCCAGTTCGGCAACGGTTTTTCCAACCGTTTTGAACCTCTGACAACGGATGGTGATTCTTAGGCGAAGACTTGGAGGTGTGGGCCGTTGTATCCGGCTTTAGTTTTGTTGTTTCTCGGCAGCTCTCCTCCTCCCATTAGGTATTGTTGGATCTGTCTCGATCTTGGCGCTGGCAGATTTGATGCATGCATATCACAATAGCTTTATTTTTCAGATTTTTCAATATTTTGTTCTTTTCTTTTGAAAACTGTTAAGATTTGGTGGGTATGATTATTAGATGTATCATATCTAATAAACTTGTCTTTTTTTTGTTGATTCACTATTAGGTGGCGTTAAAATAATAGTTTGGTTTATATAAAAAAATAATTATTTGGTGGTGGTTTGTTTCTTATTTTGTAAAAGATGATTTTTTATTATTATTATTATTATTATTATTATTATTATTATTATTATTATGATTATGATTCATCTATTAACAAATAGTTGAATTTTTTCAATTCAAATGCAGGTGAGTTTTTGGTCAAGCTTTCCTTTCTTAAATGATTTTTCAAAATTTTTGTGAGAGAAAGGGTATTAATACCATTTTTATCATCTTCTCTGGCTTTACTAATTTTCATTTTTTTTAGTAAATATATTATTTTTTTGGTACTCCATTTGAATTAGAGAAAGAAAATTAGAGAAACAATAAACTATATGATAATATTAAACAAGAAACAAAATCCTTTTTCCTAATTTCAAAATTAGTTTATAATAAAAAATTCAGTAAAAAATGGATAATATTAAAATAATCTGGCCCCACCCTCCACGTGGCGCCACGTGTCAATTTCTAAATGGATTACCGGGTATAGAAGGAAAAAGGACAGAATTTTGCGATTCCAAACAAGTTCAGGGATAGAATCTTTGAAAAAAAAAGTTCAGGGACAAAGTTTGAGATTTTGAAAAAGTTCAGGGACATAAAAAAGATTTATCTCTATCAAAAACCTATATAGCCCTACCTCGAGTTAGGTCTCCTTGTAGTTAATTGAATCATCAGCTAATATATTCTGGCCGATCCAAGTAATTCAAAGCATCTATGCATGTACGAAGTCCATATTTACACTCCTTACATTAATATTCGCACTCCCTTCTCAACTTGTTTGGTAATCAAATGACAACAATAACCTTGACTTTTTATATTACAAAATACTAATCCTTTATCAGTGATTTCTTTTCGTCCATATGTTCTTTTCTTTTCTTCTCTGGTTCCTTTTTCACACCACTAGTTAGAGGATATTCCTTATTTTGCTGTTGTAATTTTTTTTTGCATTTTGTAAGGAAGGAATTAATATACCATCCCTAAATTCTTATTTCATTTGTTAAATAAACTTATTTGACTTTTCCTTTTTGTTTATCCTCATCAAATTAGGAAGAATGAACTTAATTTGAAACTTAAGAACTGGGGCAAACATAACTAAAATCGAGAACGTTAAAAACGATATTATTTGCACCATATAACTTGGTGTGATATTCCCTCAAAGGCCTACAAATTTTTCTCTTAGGCATTTAAACAAACAGATGTTAAGCATCTTCTAAAAAGAAAAAATAAAGATCCTCATTTGCTACCACTAAATTTTAACAATTAAAGAGAAGAATAGAAAAAAGAAAGAATTATGTAATCTCGTCCATATAAAACAAATTACTTGCCCACAGTTGAATCTCTGCAATTCTATTTTACGTAAAGAGAATACAGTTTAGAAGTCCATGATAGGCTCGTGCAATGTTGGGGGAAAAAATGGAAATAGAAAATAAGAAAAAAGACTCATCTATAGTCTCTAATAATTTCCGATCAAAACAAAAAAAAAATATGAGTAGAGACTAGAGAGAGCACCTTTAACAAGAGAGGATAGACAAGATAAACAACAAATATTTTTTTAACTCAAAAAATTAAGGTTAATTTTGTCATTTGATCACCAAACAAACTAAAATTGGAGTGCCAATATTGATGTGGGAGTGTAAATATGAATCCCCATGCATGTATATAGTACGTTTCCTGAAAGCTTTGGTCAACTTTTCGTGTAGTGTAAACCCAAATTGCACTTTTCACTCGGTGTCAATCTGTAATTACAAGCTTAATTTACACATTGCAATACATCATGGTCCTTTGCTACACACTTTAGTCTCCGTTCCCTCCCTCACAAGGAACATCATGAGGTGATGAGTGTATGCCAATCTCCGTCCATGTCCTAGAATGAGTTGCCATGTGAAGCACCACCTTAGAACATAACGGAAGAATGAATAATAAAGTTGGTGATAGAAAAACAAACCCCTATTTTCTCTTCCAAGTTCCAATGTATCATCAGTTCAGCGCTTGGTTTGCTTGGCATCTTCAACGTGGAACATAAGCTGCAAAATCATATCATGTTTTCAGACAAAGCAGCAAATACAACCCATGACCACATGTTTTAACAACCCAAAAAGTTCTGCAGCAGCACATTGCATAGTCCGCAGTAATAAGGCAGCCTGCAGCATTTAATTACCTTTGTCCCAATGTAGAACGTCACGAACAAGCCACCCAGTACAGGCAGTCTTGTTAATTAGTGGAATATTGCTGTCAACTTTACATCTACAAAATATCAGAAATCAACCTAAAAACATATTGACATCATACCTTCAACGGTTGAAGGAAGCTGTGGAAGTTCTGTGATTGTTAGGCACCCATGTAATTAATTAACCTCTTCAAGTGATGTCAAACAAAGATCACTTGGAAAGCCACACAAATTAACGCAGCCGGAAACAATAATCTTGGTGAGCTTCCGACAAAGCTGAATAGGAGAAGAAGGGATTTCAACCAAGCTTGAACATCCCCTTAGATGCAACTCCTCTAAATTTGGGACTCCCCAAAAATCCATAATCTTAATCAACTCCTTGGACTCCCTAAGATCACACAAACTTCCAAATTAACTAGATGCTGTCATGAAGAAAAAACAACAACAAGAGACAAATTAACACCACCACATGATCAAAACATTA
>JAKUCV010003163.1:27971-46091 GCA_028386065.3 Turnera subulata | reverse complement strand
TTAGTATTCAACATTGGTCGGCTAAGCCGCCTTATCTCTTTGTTGGCCGGCAAAGCCGCCTTATTTCATTTGTTGGCTGGCAAAGCCGCCTTGTTTCATTTGTTGGCCGGCTAAGCCGCCTTTGTCGGGTATAAGTTGTGAATTATATTCACTAGTTGTTTGTTGTAGTGGGATAATTACCCGAGTTTCCCCAACAGTTATGTATTGGAATAATCTTATATTATACATGGAGGGAATTTTTGAATTAATTACCTCTCTAATTAGCACCAGTTGTAACGGGTCCACCAAGGTCAAAGGAGGTTAACTTCTTAAAATTCTCCCACTCCTTGACCCAGACAGCAGCTTTGTACTCGCTGTCCTGGCCATCTTCCCCTGCAACCAAGTTAATGACGTAGTTTATGCCAGCAACCACTTGAGACTGTGCGGTTAGCACTTTCTTGAACTCAAGATGCTTCCCCTGCATGCATGGACGACCAACAATTCTTAGTTATTTCCCCCACTTAATTAGGGGCTGACTACTAGTTCTAAATAATTAAAACTTCTCTTTCTAAGTATATATATTGAGGACAATAATTAACCTTTTCTTTGTTGCACTCATCAACAGCAAAAACAGCAAGGGCAATGTTGTCTTGGTTTGTGGATGCAACAGGAACATCCACAAACCCACCAACAAAAGTGTTCTTGGTCTGCCCCTGCAGGAGTGGGACAAACCTGAGCAACACTCTACCGCCAAGCCCTGGAGGAAGGAACATCACTAAAACATCAGCTGTGTTGGCTTGCTGTTTCTCAAAAATCTGATTAATCATATGAACATCGATGTTTGAATCAAAACATCGATGTTGTGATGATTCTGGAGCTCCAAATAATCCGGCCGAGAACTTAGAACATCGATGTTGTCACAAGAACATCGATGTTATACGAATTCTGGAAAGTTGGCAGAAGCTCTAGAACATCGATGTTACCCCTAGAACATCGATGTTTTCTGGAATTTCCAGAATTGCTCAAGAACACCAAAACTCAGAATTGATCAGAAGTGATTCTAAACCTAAAAGAATTGTTCTATTTGTGTTTAAACAACTTTGTTTACTCTCAAATATCACTCAGAAACGAAAAGAATGGGTGTTTGACAAGTTTCACAAAAATCACACTCAAGAACACACCAAGAATATGAAGGACATTCATGCAATTTTCTAGAATTCAACTTCAAATCCAAACCACAATCAAACTACACTAAACAATGTAATTGATCCAGAAACACTTGCAGAACTTAACTCACATGAATATGGAAGAGAACCAAAACGATTTCTCCACACCAAACCTTACAACTCTGCAACAAATGTAAATACGCCAAAAGTGCAGTCCACTATCATGGGTACTTGTGCAGACCACACAGAATTCTGAAGACACACAGAGTAAGCATGTTACTAAAAAAGCTTGCTTACCTAACCTGACACTAAACAGAGAATAACTTAGTAACACACAAGAGCATAACAAACTAAAAACAACAATTACTTGCAGAATTTCCCTTGACCAATCCTGTTTCTCTTCCTCTTTTGGTGGGGGCACCTGCAAACCAGATAGTCCTTTCTTCCAAGCTGACCAATGGAATCAGAAGTGAGGCAGCTTGATCACATTCTAACACTTCCTCTTGATCAAGTTGCTGCACACATTTAGTTGAGCTCTCAGCATTTGGTGCTTTATTTTTGGAAGTGCCTTGGTGAATATGTCTGCTACTTGACTTTCGGAGTTGCAATACTGAACCTGAACTTTACCTTCATGCTCTCCCTCCCTTATAACATGGTACTTAATCTTGATGTGTTTGGTTCTGCCATGATCAATGGGATTTTTAATCATAGCTATTGCTGCTTGATTACCACAGAAGAGTTCAGTTGCCTTCATATTTTCTTGACCAAGATCCTTGAGTAATTTCCTCAACCAAATAATTTGATTAACAGCAGCTCCTACAGCCAAATATTCTGCCTCTGCAGTGGACTGAGCAATGGCAGTTTGCTTCTTTGCACACCAAGACACCGGAATTGAGCCAATTAAAAGTACAAAACCTGTTGTACTCTTCATATCTTCACAACTTCCAGCCCAATCACTATCACAGAAACCTTTAAGTTGAGCATCACTTGAGGTACTAAAAACAAGTCCATAATCTGAGGTGCCCCTGATATACCTCAAGACCCTCTTGACTGCTCCAGTATGGATTCTTTTAGGAGCATGTAAGAACCGGGAGAGCAAATTTGCTGTGAACATCAAGTCTGGCCTTGTGATAGTAAGATACATTAAGCTTCCTACAAAGCTCCTGTACTCCCTCTCATCAGTTGCCTCTTCGTCTCCACCAACAACTAAAGGAGTCTCTGCTGGATTACATTCACTCATCTTGAACCTTTTCAAAATCTCCTCAGCATATTTTTGTTGTGAGATGAAGATGTACCCATCCTGTTGATGAACTTCAATTCCTAGGAAGTACTTCATTAGCCCCAAATCTGACATCTCAAAAACTCTTGCCATTTCAAGCTTGAATGCTTCCACCTTCTCCAAATTACTTCCTGTGATAAGAAGATCATCCACGTAAAGTGATACAAATAGGAAATCCTCATTACCACTGATCATGGTATAAAGAGTTGGCTCATTAATGCTTCTTGTAAAACCAGAATTCAGCAAGTGATCATTAATCCTGGTATACCAAGCTCTTGGGGCTTGTTTCAAACCGTAGAGAGCTTTGATTAATCTGTACACATGATCTTCTTTTCCTGCCTCCAAAAAACCCTCTGGTTGCTCCACATACACTTCTTCCTTAAGGAAACCATTAAGGAAAGCTGACTTGACATCCAAGTGAAAAACTTTCTACTTATGTTGAGCAGAAAGCGCAAGCAACAATCTGATGGTATCAATTCGTGCTACAGGAGCAAAGGTTTCACCATAGTCAATTCCAGCCTCCTGCGAGTATCCCTTGACCACTAACCTTGCTTTGTGCTTGTGAATGGACCCATCTGCGTTGAATTTGAGCTTAAAAATCCACTTGACACCAATAACTTTCTTGTTTGCAGGCCTAGGTGTGAGTTCCCAAGTTTCATTTTCTTGATCATTTCCATTTCTTCCTGCATTGCTCTTTTCCATTCTTCATTGCTTACTGCTTGTTCAAAATTTGCTGGTTCCAAACACACTTGATTGCATTGTTCATATATTTCTGCCAAAGACTTGGTTCTCAAGGGTGAAGAATCTGAATCATAGTCTTCCTCATTCAATTCGTCTTCTTCCTTTTCTGCAGATGCTCTTGGCTCCTCCTTCTTTTCAGCCTCACTTTTCTCCCAGTTCCAAAAGGCATTTTCTTCAAACTTTATGTCTTTACTTGTAACCACCTTTCCTTCATCCACCAAGAAAATTCTATAACACTTGGATTGAGAGCTATATCCCAAGAACACTGCTTTTCTTGCTTTTACTTCAAGCTTCTTTCTTGTCATATTTGGAACATGGACATAACACAATGATCCAAAAATTCGCAGATGTTTCACAGTTGGTTTGACTCCACTCCAAGCTTCAATTGGAGTCTTTCCTTCAACAGACTTGGTAGGAAGCCTATTCAGTAGATATGCAGCAGTATAAGCTGCCTCTGCCCAAAACTTCAATGGCAGCTTCTGCACCTGACCATTTCCATAATAGTTCTATTCTTCCTCTCCACTACGCCATTTTGCTGAGGTGAATATGCAACAGAGAGCTGGTGATGAATCCCTTGATCTTCACAGAATTTGTCAAAGTCTGATGATGTATATTCCCTTCCTTGATCAGACCTTAACACCTTGAGCTTGCACTCACTTTGTCTTTCTGTTAATGCCTTAAATTTTCTAAACATAGAAAGCACTTCTAACTTGTGTCTCAAAAAATAAATCCAAGTCATTCGTGAAAAGTCATCAATAAAGAGTAAAAAATATAGATTACCACTCAAGGATGGAGTGCTCATTGGTCCACACAAATTAGAATGGACTAACTCCAGCTTCTCTTTAGCTCTTTAAGTTGTATTTGCTGGAAATGAATTCCTATGCATTTTTCCTGCTTGACATGCTTCACAAACTCCCTCTAACTTACTTAACACAGGCAAGTCTCTAATCAATTGATTCACAGAGGCTTGCTTCAAGGATTGCAAATTAAAATGACCACATCTGCGATGTCACAAACTAGTCTCTTCTTGACTACAGACAAGTGCCTTTTCAAAAGCAAATTCCCATCTTACTGGGAAACTATTGTTCTCCATTTTAACTTTTCCCAACAATTTACCCTTTCCATCCACAATAACACAGCATTCATCTTTAAATTCAACAGAGTAACCATTCTTCATCATTTGAGAAACACTCAGCAAGTTGTGCTTTAGTGTAGGCACAAAGAGAACATTCGAAATAAGCTTAGTACCTTGCTTGGTTTTGACAGCAACAATGCCTTTGCCTTCAGCTTGAACCACTTCTCCATTTGCCACCTTAACTTGAGTTGCAGCAGACTTATTTAGCTCCTTGAACCACCTGGAATCACAAGCCATATGGTTTGTGCATCCACTGTCAATGAACCAAGTTGCAGCACTTGATTCATGATCAGAAGTGATGGCCATGAATATAAATTCCTCAGTTTGCTGAAAATCAACCATTTTGGCCTGTTGTTGAGGTTGTATTTGCTGCTGAGGAGGAGGTTGATCCTTTTGCACATGATTTGAACTTGTTCCCTGACCTTGCTTCATTTTGCAAAATCTCTCAATGTGCCCAACCTTGTGGCAAAAATTGCATTTTTTGGTCCTCCAACATCTCTGTTCAGTATGATTTGCCTTTCCACAATGTTTGCAAGGTGGAAAATTTGTTTGAGATCCTCCCACCTTTGCAAAATGTTGTGTATGTGGTTTCTTGTCTTCGAAAAACTTTGAGCCTTCCTTGTTAGAAGAGAACTTAGCAGCTTGCTACACAAGTAAAGCTTCTTCCGAAAAAGATTCCGCCTTCTTTGTTTGCCTATGTTCATGAGCATACAATGATCCCACAAGCTCATTTACAGAGATAATAGTGATATCCTTGGATTCTTCAATAGCTGCTACTCTTGCTTCGAATCTATCTGTGACTGTGTTAAGCACCTTTTCTATAATCTTGAGTTCTGGAATCCTTTCTCCATATAGCCTCATCTGATTCACAACTTCTTGTACTCTTGAATCGTAACCTTTGATTGATTCTTCTTCTTTCATCTTCAACATTTCAAATTCCCTTCTAAGTGTCTGAAGTCTCATTCGTCTTGTTCTTTCTGATCCTTGAAAGCTTTCCTACGACACTCCCCAGGCTTCTTTTACGGTTGTGCAACTCACAATCAGAGGGAATAATGATTTAGAGACTAGTGAGTGTATGTACGTAATGGCTATATTGCCCTTTTGAACATTTTCTCTGTGAGTTTTCAATTGAGCCGCAGTCAAGCTCGCAAGATCTTCAGGCTCTTGGAAACCATCTTGAATTTGTTCCCACAGGCCATTGGCCATGAAGAAAGCCTTCATCCTTACTGCCCAATTTCTTGTCCATTAAAAGGAGGTGGGGCTAGCAGTGATGAAGTTGGATGTGAGGTTGATGTTGCATTATTCACCATGTCGATAAGCTTGGTCTCGCAAGATCAGAGCTGCTCTGCTACCAATGTTGGCTTGCTGTTTCTCAAAAATCTGATTAATCACATGAACATCGATGTTTGAATCAAAACATCGATGTTGTGATGATTCTGGAGCTCCAAATAATCCGGCTGAGAACTTAGAACATCGATGTTGTCACAAGAAAATCGATGTTATACGAATTCTAGAAAGTTGGTAGAAGCTCTAGAACATCGATGTTGCCCCTAGAACATCGATGTTTTCTGGAATTTCCAGAATTGCTCAAGAACACCAAAACTCAGAATTGATCATAAGTGATTCTGAACCTAAAAGAATTATTCTATTTGTGTTTAAACAACTTTGTTTACTCTCAAATATCACTCAGAAACAAAAAGAATGGGTGTTTGACAAGTCTCACAAAAATCACACTCAAGAACACACCAAGAACATGAAGAACATTCATGCAATTTTCCAGAATTCAACTTCAAATCCAAACCACAATCAAACTACACTAAACAATGTAATTGATCCAGAAACACTTGCAGAACTTAACTCACATGAATATGGAAGAGAACCAAAACGATTTCTCCACACCAAACCTTACAACTCTGCAGCAAATTTAAACACACCAAAAGTGCAGTCCACTATCATGGGTACTTGTGCAGACCACACAGAATTCTGAAGACACACAGAGTAAGCATGTTAGTAAACAAGCATGCTTACCTAACCTGACACTAAACAGAGAATAACTTAGTAACACACAAGAGCATAACAAACTAAAAACAACAATTACTTGCAGACTTTCCCCTGACCAATCCTGTTTCTCTTTCTCTTTTGGTGGGGGCACCTGCAAACCAGATAGTCCTTTCTTCCAAGCTGACCAATGGAATCAGAAGTGAGGCAGCTTGATCACATTCTAACAAGCTGCATAAAACCGGGTGTGGGCTCCGACGTCTGCTGATTGTGCAGCCACAAGGGTAATGCTATATACAGAGTTCAAACTCCCAGGAAATTGTTCCCGCACGGTTTCCTTCACCACTCTCTTGTGCACCAGATGTGTATGCTATATATACGTACATACACCAAAATTAGCTGGCCGTGAGTTTTTATATAGTTGATGATGATAATGTATTATATATCATATATGTATGTATGTATAGATATATGGATCTGTGGTTAATTATTAGGTAGCTAGCTACCTCTTTCTTATTGTACTTTTCAGCGGCAAATTGAGCAAGATGGATAATCTCTTCGTTGAAGGAAGCGAGGGGAATTTCTATAGGTTCCCCTGAATTTGCCCCGAGTTGTTTGGGGGTCTGTAAAAGAGACTTGAATTCAAGCAAAACCTTAACATCGACCCCAGCAGGCAATAGAACTTTGGCTTCATAAAACCGGCAGGATGATGCGGGACAGAAACCCTGCTACTACCTGTTCACTTGCGTTCACTACTCCCTTGAACTCTAGATGTGCATTCTTTGCAAAAGGAGAAAACCTTTATCTTACTAGCTAGTAGTAATTAAAAGAACATACAATTAAGAATTATATATATATATATATACATGTTAATTATTAATAATCTAAAAATTAAGAAGAATTGGTTAATTAGAAAGGGAACCTCATGTTTGTTGTGCTCGTTAACAGCGAAACGAGCAAGCTCGATGACCTCCAGATTGGTGATATGCTTCTGCAATGTAGGTTGCTGCGAAGTGTTACAGCTTTGCAATGCTCATTCCTTGGATTCTCTATTGGTTTTCCTAGAAGAGCTCCTTGCTGATTAGTGGATATAGAGGCTTGTTGAGCAATTTGATTTTCGAGGATTTTGTTGTGGGATTTGATTTGACTAATTTCCTCGCTCATCTTGTTTTGGTTCTCCAAGATGGACTGCAGCATGCTCATCTTGTCGGTATGGTTGCCTTGCTGTCCTCCTTGGTTCTGTCTTTGGTACTGGGGCTGTCCTCCTTGATTTTGTCGCTGGAATTGGGGCTGTGGTGGACTTCTCTCTTCATTTGGTGCCTTCCAAGAGAAATTTAGATGATTCATCCGAGATGGATTGTAAGCGTTTCCATACTGTCCTTGCCTCTGTTGGATGTAGTGAGCCTGTTCAGAATCACATTCGGTGAAGAGGGGACAACTGGATGTGTTGTGAGGTCCCCCACATCCTTCAAAGTCTAAGGCTGTGGGTGTGGCTGCCTTGACGTGAGAAGCCCCTAATTGCTTCCTGAGGGCTTCTATCTCTGCCTCTAGCTTTGTTACTCTATCTACTCTAATTATTCTAGAGGCCTTGACTCCCCTAATTTTGGTTTTCCTCTTGGACAGAGCTTCGAGGATGTTTACTCCATCATTGTAGTCTTTGTCCAGAAATGAACCATTAGCCATTTTCTCCAAAGTGTTCTGGTCTTCATCACTTAGGCTGTAATAAAATTGCTCAAGTTGCACGGCCTCATCAATTCTGTGGTTTGGGCATCTTCTTAGTAATCCTTTGAAGTGCTCCCAAGCATCACAAATTGATTCATCATAGCGTTGGGAAAAACCGATGAGCTGTTGTCTTAGATTTGCAGCCTTGCTTGATGGGTGATATTCTTTCAAGAAAGTCCTGTCTAGACTATCCTAGTCAGTAAAGTGGCCTGCTTCATGGTTGTTGAGCCACTCGAATGCTGCTTCTCTGAGTGAGAATGGGAACACTCTCATGTACAGCTGCTCCTTGGTCATCCCTACTATGTTCATAGTGCTGCACACCCGCAGAAAATTCTGCAAGTGTGAGTTTGGATCCTCCGAGGGCAAGCCTCCAAATGTGCGCCTTTCCAACATGCTGAGCAGGTTTGTTCTGATTTTATAGGGGGTGTCTACATCTGGAATGGCTATGCTGTTGTGGATGATGGTGGTTGGTGGTTGTAGGAGCTGTGACATAGGGATGTAAGGTCGCACAGGCTGAGCCTGTTCAACCTCTGGGTGTGCTCCTTCGTTGAGTCTGTCCGCCATGTTGTGTTGTTTCTCCTTGTCCTTCTTGCGGATCTCGCGGGCTGCCTTTTCAATCTCCTGGTGGAAGGTTAGAGATGGCTTCTTGCTCCTGGTTTGAGGCATGCACCACCTGAAAGCTTCAAACTTGGAAAAAGAAAGGGTAAGATTTTGAAAAGCCTAATAAGTCAGAAATAAAAAGCAAAAAGAATCAAGCGCCAGTCCCCGGCAACGGCGCCAAAAACTTGATACGCTTCTGCAATGTAGGTTCCTACAAGTGCGCAGGGTTGCTGTAGTATTTTATCAAGGTCGTATCCACAGGGACTGGGTTGAGTCTATTTCCTTTCAATTTAAGACAAACTAGGCTCGAAAATAATTAAATAAGGATGGATTTGGGTGAATGATGATTATAATCTAAACTAAATAGGAAAGATAAATGTAACAGCAGATTAAATGAGGAAGGTATCAGTTTTGATGGATTATTAGGCATCCGGGGTTCACATGTCCTGTTTTATGCGTTTAAATTGCTCGACAGCCTCAGTCACAGGCTGAGCCTGTGGGTGAGGCTGTGACTAATGAGATGTCTTGAAGGGGCTCCCAACCTAAAGTACTATCAATGCCTTTCGATCTTATCAATAGTTCCCTAAGCTTCCATCTACCCCTGTCACTAGAGTAGTCGTATATTTAAGAGTGAAGCTTAATGTTGGTGCTAATACCCACAGTCTCTCCCTATCTTCTTTCAAATGGCTAAGGAGTGAAGGCTGGCTATTGTTGGTCTAGCACTCCTGGCTTCTCCTTTTGGTCCTTCACCAGGCTGCTACTAAATTAAGAAGATTCTACCCAATAGTCAATCAAGAATCAAATTAGGGATTGTGTTATCTTCTTGACTATGTTGTCACAGACTGAGGCTGTACTAGGCACAGGCTAAGGCTGTGCTGTGTACAGGCTGAGGCTGTGCTGTGTACAGGCTGAGGCTGTTGACAGCAAAAGAGTCAATTAATAGAATCGGTTCTTGCAGGCGCTCTCAACCTATACTGCACCCATTTGCTTTCGCTCACTGGTTCCTCCCATGGTTCTCACACTCCTAATGCTCTCGCATCGGTCAAACGCAGGGGTCTAGGATTGATGTTGAGGCTAGTTCCTCAATTAGTTCTAACTTCTGTCAAAAGCTAAAAACTAAGGGTTGATTGATGTTATTCTAGTGGCTAAGGTTTCTCCTTTCGGTCCTTCACCTAGCCACCTGTAATCATGCATGGGTTTGATCAAGACTCAGACATGGTGCAAGTTTGCAACAACCAAAACAAGAAATGCAGGGTAAAAACATAGGTCGAGCAATTTATTGCAATAAATTCAGAAACATGGTCACCCCTTCAACCTAAGAAGGGGCTGTTTAGTTCATAATCAAAATTACAGAACTAATGGAAGTATGGAATGGCATAGTGTTTTGAACAATTAGGAGGATAGAGACAACACGATTACTGCTCAGAAAGGCTACAGAATCGTGTTTCCCTTGGACCCTTGGTGTTTCTAGGTCCCACCTCTTCTAGGAATTCTGCAAATTTGAGGGGTGTCTTTGTCGATGGGATTCAGCTCCCCTGTGTCTGTGTTTCTTCCTTCTATTTATAGGCGTGGCTTTTCTTCTTCTTTCTTTCCCATTTGCTGGAAAGCATGGGGGTTGGGCAGGTTGGATTTCAGTTGCCATCACGTTGTCAGGATAAGAAAAGAACTAGGGAATCCGTGATGATGGGGTGCACTTTTCTGGTCTGCAGCTTTTGAGGAATAATTGGAGGAAATAATGGGCTTTTGAGTGGGTAATCCTCTGGCATTCCTCTGGGCACTATGATTATCGTTTCCACTTGCCAAAAGGTCTTCTGAAACACTCAGGTCGTGCTTTGCAGGCTCCATGTGCGGGATGAGCAAGTGGTGCAATTTAATATTGTTTCTGCAAATCTGGGTTTCAGCAGGTTGTATAGGCTGATGCTGTGCTTGGGTCTGTTCCAGTTCAACTTCAACTTTTCCTTCAATTGATTTTTTCTTCTTCTGCCGATGATGAGGTGTCATGAGGACTTCTTGGATCAAAGTGAGGGCAATGAGCTTCAGTAGAAATCTTGTGATTTGAAGGTGGTTTGAGGCCTTCAATTGATTCCTCGATGAACAGCAGCCTCCTGGACAGGCTCACAGGTTCCGCCACAGGCTCATGCTGTGGCTGAGGCTGTATCTCCAAATTCTTCAATGAAATCCTCTTGAATTGAACGAAATGCACCTGAAATCGCTAATCATACAGTAAGGGGTGGACATTGGAGGAATATGGTGGAATATTGCATAGGAGGCATATAATCATAATGAATTGAGAAAAATTTGCGTCCAAAATTAGGCCCTAAACTATGCATATTTCACATGCATCAAAATACCCCAAACTGAAGATTTTGCTTGTCCTTAAGCAATCAAGAAAAATAAAAGGCATGATTTTGGAAGGAAGTAAGGGCAGTTCCAATGCATCCAAATTTTCATCGGGTTTCTCCCATGTGACGCCTTAATTTAGGAATCCCTCTTGTTTTCTTTTAAAACTGCATCAACTCCAATCAAATTTCTTGTCAGTGGTTTCTGTCATAAAAATTTACAAGAATAATCTTGCAACTAACCACCAATCATCTGTCGTCAAAGGGATCCTGCCAAAATCATTTTTTTTGGGAAGTGAAAAACATTACCTCATATGCAGACCCATCATCCCTTATCTCTACTAATGGGCAACAATCATCAAGCAAGGATCTCTAGGACTTTTTTGTATTGTACCGAGGTTAGAGTGATGGTTTTCAATGAATTGTGGTTGGACTGACCAAGTGTTGGTGGCCTGTGAACTTGAAACCTTCAGTATAGTTAGTGAACAGTCTGAGGCTGTATAGGGACTGTTTGATTCCATATCCCTTGAGTTTTTATACTGTTAGTAATATGCCCAAAAGCCAATCAATGGATGATTGTAGTCATGTATATACATTAAGGTTATTCCAATAAATATGATTATGAGATAATCGCTTGCACATATTTATAACCCTAGAATATTTTGTATTCTTAAAATGTCCCTAGTCGATTATTATTATGGATGGGTTGTAATAATAAATTAAGACTAGCGTATGTTGAGAATTTATATGTGATATGAATTCTACATACGGGTACAAGTTAGAGAACTTGTGGACTGGACCGACCCACATAAGAACGCTACATGGAACGTTATATGTTTGTCGATAGTGGTTCTTATATGTATTGTCCTTAAACCTGAAATCATCAAGGTTCCCAACATATGAGTCATATACTTCGATATTATTCCTAGTCATTCGTAACTGGGTGGACTTAAGGGTAATCATTGGGTATATCATAAATGTGTAGTGGGTTTTGTAAGATCCAGAGGGGATTCGTCCAACCCATATAACGGGTATATTATCGGATGGTTTCTTGATAGAGTTGAACCGGAAATGCATGGCCATGCTCGGATTATGATATGGTGATATCATAGGTATCCGTTTTACGCGGTTAACTCGAGGATCAAGAAACTAAGATTGAACATATGCGAGATTGACGTTTTCCATGTCTCGGTTTAATGTTGATAATGGGACGAAAGGACGATGATATGTTCCGAGGCATATAGAATCAATACTGATCGTTCGGGTAGCAATGATGTGTTGCTAGACGTCGCTCTTTGCTTATAATTGTAAAATGAGATTTTACAATTATTGCCAAACGTTACAAGTGCCTACAGGGTCACACACATAGAATCGTTGATTCGAGCAGGTGGTTGAACCGTGGTTGGACCATGGTTCGACCGGGTGTGGTTGAACCGTAGCTGGACCGTGGTTGGACCAGGGTCGTTTTGGGCTGGTTTGGTTCAGTTATTGACAGAATTATTGGACCAAATTAGTGTTGTGATGAGTGTTTGTACATTAGTGGAGACATGGTTGTGATACCCTAGGTACACCCTAGAATATAGAGAAGTACTTACATGATGAGAGCCGGGTGTAGCTTGTCCTTCCGAGATGTTCATGTAGGTTGGATTGGGTATTCGGGAGAAAGTGGGTACTATTAATAGTGTTGGTGTGCACATTAGTATGGGCTTAGGCTCGGTAACATGAATTGGTGTCGGATTGAGATGAGATAGTTAGCATAGGCTTGGCCTAGTGCACTCAAATGGGCTCGTAGTGATCCGATGGCACGGTTGGCCTAGTTTGGTGTCCTGATTGCTCGACTTGTCTAATGGGCCAATAAATGGTCAGAAAAGATAGGAATGTGATTACTTGGTGTAATAGATTCATTAGAGGCACGATTGGCCAATGGAGATATCGGTTGGCTCGATTTGGTGCGAAGTAGTGCACAACCGGAGCAATGGTGTGCCCGTCGGTGCACAATTGGGCTCGATGAGGGTAAATACGTAATTGGCCAAACCGACCAATCAGAATGAGACGTGCAGCTCGGGAATAAGCTTCTGGTGGTTTGGGTGTGCAAGCTAGCAGGTTGGTTGCCACAAACCAATTGGATGGAAAATAAGCACGAGGTGGCAATTTAGGTGCAAGTGGCACCTAGTTGTGTGTTGGTGGCAATTGGGGTGGTGACTCACCTACTTGGACAGAGCTGAAGAGGTGAAAAACAAGCACCTCTCCCTCACTCTTATCAACAAAATTCGTGGCTAGATCCTGGAGAGAAAAGAGAGAGAGAAAGAGGGAAAAGAGGGGAAAGGGGAGAAGTGAGCCTAGGGGTTCTGCTCTCGGCCAGACAGACCCCTGACCACTAAAATGAGTATTCCAGCCAAACTACCGGTTGGAATTGAGTGAAACTAAAGCCCAAAGTTAGTTAGCTTCCATAGCGTTAAGAGGGAACTGGTTTGGTGGATTTTGGAGCTGAACTGGGAGAGTTATGCGCTCTCAAAGTTAACTATTCTGCAGCAGACCTGCTGCATGAACCCGAGTTGGTAACGGAGCCATATCTGGAGTTAGCAAGCTTGGAATTGAGTGTTCTTGGTGGCTATGGAAAGATAAGAGGCAGGGCTACAACTCTTATGTTTATTCCCGAGGTCGGTTCTACCTGTAGGTGCGTGTTTAACCTCGGTGAAGTTTCTGCTGGTGCAAGGCAGATTCTACCCGAGTTACTGTAAGGGTGATTTGTGTGATTCAATTGTGTGTTTCTTGTTATAGTTGGTTGAGTTATATTTTGATGTATAATTATATGTGTTACAGGGCAGTATGAACCCTAGATGCCCAAGGGTTTTAAAGGGAACCATTGGTTGGCCTTGATGTGCCTAATGATTGGCTTGATGTGTCTAACGGTTTGGTAAGTTTGGTTGCATACTTGTGTGATGGCAGTGATGCCTATTGGCTTGGTGGATGATTCAATTACCTAATGAGATGGCACCTATGGTGCAACCGATATGTTGAGATGTTTGATAATGCCTTGGCTTGAGATGAGTCCGATATTCGGGCTATGCATTCCATGCATTCCATTTGCATCATGACATAACATGAGATGGTATGAGATGTTGAGATGTTGGACCTTGCAGTGCTCCTAGGCTGCTCGGTCATATGAGATGTTGGTGGTGTTGTGCTTGGTGTCGTGTGTGGTTGTGGTAGCCAATCGGTTAAGCCTCGTACATGGGGCTGTGAGCTAAGAAGTAACACCTGTTGGCAAGGCTACCAAACCTGCAGGTAGGCTAGGTACAACCCCACGACAGCTTACCCGTGGGCTGATCACGGTGGCTTGAGATGTTGGTTGTTGAATATGTTCTGCCGCTGGTTGTGTCTTTGCTAATGCCTTGTATGCCACCTGCTTATTGAGTTTTATACTCACCCCCCGTTTCCTCCCCTTGTCTTACAGGTGCGAGATTGAGAGCATGGGCAGTAGGTCGATGGGTATAGCCGAGTCAATCTTGTTATTGTATTGTTCTATACATAGAGGTTATGTCTTTGTACACCATGAGTTAGTGTCCCTTGTAGCAATGGTTTTACAACATTAGTGGAGTTGTTTCTATAAATGAGTCTTGATTCCCATTAATTATCTTTGCTGCCTTTGCATTTGTTTGTTGGTACGCTTCCATTAACGCTGCGCATATGAGGTTAGTAACCCGCGAGGCAGAGGCAGCGAGCTTCTGGCTGAGTTGGAGAAAGGCCTTTGGGTGCCTTGTGGCACATGGTGGGTGAGCAAGGTACCTGGCCGGTCGCGCTTAGCGGGGGCATGATAATGGTTATGTGGAGACATAATCATAAAAGATAATAGGCCAATATGTTGTCCAATATCCCATTGTCTCTTAGCACTAATTGGGGGTAGAATAATCTGATTACTCTTGACCTTCTTTCTCTCTTGCTCCTGCAAAGTTTCAGAGAAAACACACACCATCACCCTTTTCTTCTTTGAGAAAGAAAGAAGAACACAAAGCCACAAGATTAAGCTCCCGGAAATCCGTAGCTAGCACCACGGTTCGGGAGTGCTCGGGGGTTGGAGATCGTGAGACAATTCCGGCCTGTGATTGACTGTTCGTGTGGATACCGTAGAGGAGAAGGATATCCTTCTTGTTCTAGCTGATTCGGTTCTTCAGTTAGGTGAAAGATCCTAACCGTTTCAGGTATGTTCATTTTCGTTCTTCGGTTTAGTTGCTTCACTTGGATCCTCTAAGGTTTTCGGGTCTTTCCACTGCTCTTGATTGTCAAGTTTGCATGCCCGGATTCTTACAGTGGTAGCCGAGCCTCTTGTGAAGTTCTAAACCGAATTGTTATGCATATGTGATATGTTCATCTTAATGTATGTGATATGTTCATCTTAATGTATGTGATATGTTAAGTTCAATTTGGTATATGTAATATGCTGAATTCATTTGTATATGTGATATATGTTGAAGTTATTTTTGTCAAAAGTGTTTTGATGTCAGGCACTTGATTGGTTTGTGATATCAATCAAAGTGTGTTTTGGTAGAAAGTCGAATGAGTTCGACAAGGGTGCTTGAAAGGAATATGATACCTACAACATCGATGTTTAAGCTTTGAACATCGATGTTCTCTTAGGTTGATTGTCGGCCGAGAGGTCAAAACATCGATGTTTAAGTGTTAACATCGATGTTCTATGCATTCGCCAACCTCAAACATCGATGTTTGATCGTCAACATCGATGTTCTTTGGGCTCGGCAACCTCAAACATCGATGTTTGATTGTCAACATCGATGTTCTGAGGGTTCGGCAACCTCCAACATCGATGTTTGATTGTCAACATCGATGTTCTAAGGGTTCGGCAACCTCCAACATCGATGTTTGATTGTCAACATCGATGTTCTGTGGATTCGCAAACTTCAAACATCGATGTTTACGGGTTAAACATCGATGTTCTGGAATCTAGTGACTTCAACAGCGAATTCGGGGTAGAAGGAGGCCGAATTGAGTGTCTGTTCTGAACAGCAAAGTTGTAGAACTACTTCATAGATTTCCAGGGACACCAAGATTGCACCCAACCGAGCTCTAAAACTCTGGATATGGCCAAAATACTGAGTGCTGCCAAGTAGTTGGGAGAATCAGATTCTCAAAACATCGATGTTCAAGTTAGACATCGATGTTCACATGTATTTTTGGTTTCCAAATTTACAAAACATCAATGTATGAATTGTTGATTATATGCATGTGATGTATGAACATATATTGATGTAAATATTAAGTTCTTAGTTGCCTTCCATGATATGCACTCATCATTGCTTAGACCAACACTTGGTAGTTTTTGGCAAAGCAAGGTGCCAATGTTTATCCTAGCAGGGTGAGACTGGATAATTGTAATATCTGAACTGCTTATTGTGGGTTTGGACTTAACTAGGTCATCTTAATAGGATTAAGGACTTAGAGGCAAGGAGTTAAGTAATGACTATGAGATAGACAAGAATAAGTGTTGTTCGCTCAACTATCCAAGAGTTACATGAGAAGTAATTGACAAGAGTTGTCTACCTAAATAGCTATAATGTAGGCGATTAGCCAAAGCTGACTTATATTGTAGTGAAATATGGATCTTGGCCTACTCTTGATTATTTTGTTTTCTTAGTAGGAGCATCATTTAATAGAATTCCTTGTTAAATGATTTATGTATGCATGACTCTTATTTGTGTGAGTTGTTCTTTGTTGTAGAGCTACCATGGCAAAGAACACAGGTACACTATCATTGCGATCGGTCCTTGAGAAGGAAAAGCTGAATGGGAATAATTTCCTAAAGTGGTATCGCAATTTGAGGATTGTCCTCAAACAAGAAAAGAAGCTGTATGTCCTTGAAGGGCCTGTTCCGATTGAACCGGCGCCTAATGCTCCTAGGGCAGAAAGGGATGCTTACAAGAAGCATCTTGATGATGCATTGGATGTCGCATGTCTTATGCTAATAGCCATGGAATCTGGGCTTCAGAAGCAACATGAGAACATGGGGGCGTTCGATATGATCGAACACCTAAAGATGCTCTTTGATGAGCAAGCAAGGCATGAGAGGTATGAGACCTCTAAGGCATTGTTCCAATGCAGGATGGCTGAGTTATCACCCGTGAGACCTCATGTGCTCAAAATGATAGGATACATTGAGAGCCTTGAGGGTCTTGGTTTTCCTTTGCAAAAGGAGTTGGCAGTTGATCTAGTCCTACAATCGTTGCCAGACAATTACAGCCAATTTGTCATGAACTTCAATATGAATCATCTTGACAAATCGTTGTCTGAGTTGCTTAACATGTTGGGAACAGCTGAGCAACAAATGAGGGCAAACAAATCCAACATTTTGATGATTGGAAAAGGCAAAGGAAAGGGTAAAACAAAGTTCAACAAGAAGAAGAAATATGCCAAAAAGTTTGGTGCATGTGCATCTTCTTGTGATCACGTGATGAAACCCAAAGGTGGTATTGCAAAGGAAGGACATTGTTTTCATTGCAACAAACCGGGCCACTGGAAGCGCAACTACCCTGTTTACCTTGAAGCGGTAAAGAAGAAGAAGGAAAGTGAGACTTCCACTTCAGGTATTTTTGTTATAGAAGCTAATATCTCTATCTCTGCATCATGGGTATTAGATACCGGATGTGGTTCTCACATTTGTATGAATGTGCAGGAACTCAGAAAGGGTAGGGGAATGGCGAAGGGTGAGATAGACCTACGCGTCGGAAATAGAGCAAGAGTTGCTGTATTAGCCGTAGAAACTTACTATCTATCCTTACCGAGTGGTTTGGTCTTAGAACTGGACAATTGTTATTATGTACCTACCATAAGCAGGAATTTGATTTCTTTTTCTTGTCTGGACAAGAAAGGCTTTTCATTTGTAATAAAGAACAAATCTTGTTCTATTTATTTCAATGATGTTTATTATGGTGGTGCATATTTGAGCAATGGTTTGTATGTTCTAAACCTAGAAACGCCAATCTATAACGTTAATACGAAGAAGGTTAGAATGAACGATTCTAATGAAACCTACCTTTGGCATTGTCGTTTGGGCCATATAAACGAGACTCGTATTGCTAAACTCCATAAAGATGGACTATTAGACTCATTTGATTTTGAATCATATGAGACATGTGAGTCATGTTT
>JAKUCV010003163.1:14253-27934 GCA_028386065.3 Turnera subulata | reverse complement strand
AAACCTAGAAACGCCAATCTATAACGTTAATACGAAGAAGGTTAGAATGAACGATTCTAATGAAACCTACCTTTGGCATTGTCGTTTGGGCCATATAAACGAGACTCGTATTGCTAAACTCCATAAAGATGGACTATTAGACTCATTTGATTTTGAATCATATGAGACATGTGAGTCATGTTTGTTGGGCAAAATGACGAAAGCTCCCTTTACTGGTAAAGGTGAAAGAGCTTCAGACTTATTAGGTCTTATACATTCTGATGTATGCGGACCTATGTCAACACAGGCTAGAGGTGGTTTTCAATACTTCATTACATTTACTGATGATTACAGTAGATATGGCTATGTGTATCTTATGAGACACAAGTCAGAATCCTTTGAAAAGTTCAAAGAATTCAAGAATGAAGTACAGAATCAACTCGGTAAAAGTATTAAAATGCTTCGATCTGATCGAGGAGGTGAATACTTAAGCCGAGAGTTTCTTGATCATCTAAAGCAATGTGGTATAGTATCACAACTTACTCCACCAGGTACGCCTCAATGGAATGGTGTATCTGAAAGGAGGAATAGAACCTTATTAGATATGGTTCATTCTATGATGAGTCAAGCTGACCTTCCTTCTTCATTTTGGGGACATGCATTATTGAGTGCTGCATTTACACTTAACCGTGTTCCATCTAAATCGGTCGAAAAGACACCATATGAGATATGGACTGGGAAGCATCCCAATTTGTCTTTTATGAGGATTTGGGGTTGTGAGGCTTACGTAAGACGTGAAGCATCAGATAAACTCGGCCCTAAATCCGAGAAGTGCATCTTTGTAGGATACCCTAAGGAAACAAAAGGGTATTACTTCTATAATCCCACCGACCACAAAGTGTTTGTTGCTCGGACTGCTATTTTTCTAGAAAAACAATTTATTTCTAGAGGAATCAGTGGGAGAAAAATAGAACTCGAAGAAGTTCGAGACCTAGAGGCTGAGATGGAACAAGGACAGGAACCACAAGATGTTGTGGATGAGAATCCTGTACCTATAACACATGGACCGCGTATCGGATAGGATTCGGTATGAGCCTGAGAGATAAGGATTTCTTATGACTCATACTGGAGATGTGATGCTCATAGATGAGGATGAGCCCACTTCCTATCAGCAGGCCATTACGGGTTCGGACTCCAAGAAGTGGCTAAAAGCCATGAATTCGGAAATGGAATCTATGTATGAAAACAAGGTATGGACCTTGGTTTATCCACCCAAATGGGTAAAACCCATAGGGTGTAAATGGGTCTTTAAGAAAAAGATCGACATGGATGGTAATGTGATTACCTATAAAGGGCGATTGGTTGCGAAAGGTTTCAAACAAGTTCATGGTATAGACTATGATGAAACTTTCTCACCAGTTGCCATGGTTAAATCCATCTGGATTCTGTTGGCAATAGCGGCATACCATGATTATGAGATATGGCAGATGGATGTCAAAACCGCTTTCCTAAATAGAAATCTTTTAGAGGATGTGTACATGGCACAACCTGAAGGTTTTGTCGATCCAGAGAATGCTAATATGGTATGCAAGTTGCAAAGATCCATCTATGGGTTGAAGCAAGCTTCTAGGAGTTGGAATCTTTGTTTTAATGAAGTAATCAAAGAGTTTGGTTTCATTAAGAATGAAGATGAACCATGTGTTTACAAGAAGGTTAGTGGGAGCACTGTTGTTTTCTTGTTGTTGTATGTTGACGACATTCTACTCATTGGGAATGATATTCCGACACTACAGTCTGTAAAGACTTGGTTAGGGAAGAATTTCTCGATGAAGGACTTAGGAGAAGCTGCCTATGTGTTAGGTGTAAAGATCTATAGAGATAGATCCAAAAGGCTTCTCGGGCTAAGTCAGAGTACGTATATTGACAAGGTGCTAAAGAAGTTTAGCATGCAAGATTCCAAGAAAGGATTCTTGCCTATGTCACATGGCGTATCTCTCTCTAAGAATCAATGTCCTATTACATCGAAGGAGAGAGAGTGGATGAGTAAAAACCCTTATGCTTCGGCAATAGGATCTATCATGTATGCCATGCTATGTACTCGACCGGATGTCGCTTATGCTTTAAGTGTCACAAGCAGATATCAATCTGATCCCGGTGAGAGTCACTGGACAGCAGTTAAGAACATCCTTAAGTACTTGAGAAGGACTAAGGATGCATTCCTTGTGTATGGAAGCATTGATGAGCTTGTTGTAAGGGGTTACACAGATGCTAGCTTCCAAACAGACAGGGATGACTTCAGATCGCAATCAGGTTATGTGTTTTGTCTTGGAGGTGGTGTTGTATGCTGGAAGAGTTCTAAGCAAGAGACAGTTGCAGATTCTACAACCGAGGCTGAGTACATTGCTGCCTCAGATGTTGCGAAAGAGGCTGTTTGGATTAAGAAGTTCGTAACTAAACTTGGGGTGGTTCCTAGTATTGAGAGCCCGATTGAGCTCTATAGTGACAATAATGGAACAATCGCACAGGCTCAAGAGCCTAGATACCACCAGAGATCCAAACATATACACTGACGCTATCATCTTATTAGAGAGATCATAGATAGAGGCGATGTCAGGCTGTGCAGAGTTCCTTCTGAGAACAATGTAGCAGATCCCTTGACGAAGCCACTCACACAGCAGAAGCATGATGGTCATTGCGCATCCATTGGTATTAGATACATGGTTGATTGGCTTTAGTGCAAGTGGGAGATTCTTAGTAATATGCCCAAAAGCCAATCAATGGATGATTGTAGTCATGTATATAAATTAAGGTTATTCCAATAAATATGATTATGAGATAATCGCTTGCACATATTTATAACCCTAGAATATTTTGTATTCTTAAAATGTCCCTAGTCGATTATTATTATGGATGGGTTGTAATAATAAATTAAGACTAACGTATGTTGAGAATTTATATGTGATATGAATTCTACATACGGGTACAAGTTAGAGAACTTGTGGACTGGACCGACCCACATAAGAACGCTACATGGAACGTTATATGTTTGTCGATAGTGGTTCTTATATGTATTGTCCTTAGACCTGAGATCATCAAGGTTCCCAACATATGAGTCATATACTTTGATATTATTCCTAGTCATCCGTAACTGGGTGGACTTAAGGGTAATCATTGGGTATATCATAAATGTGTAGTGGGTTTTGTAAGATCCAGAGGGGATTCGTCCAACCCATATAACAGGTATATTATTGGATGGTTTCTTGATAGAGTTGAACCGGAAATGCATGGCCATGCTCGGATTATGATATGGTGATATCATAGGTATCCGTTTTACGCGGTTAACTCGAGGATCAAGAAACTAAGATTGAACATATGCGAGATTGACGTTTTCCATGTCTCGGTTTAATCTTGATAATGGGACGAAAGGACGATGACATGTTCCGAGGCATATAGAATCAGTACTGATCTTGTCGTTCGGGTAGCAATGATGTGTTGCTAGACGCCGCTCTTTGCTTTGCCGAATGTTACAAGTGCCTACAGGGTCACAAAAATAGAATCGTTGATTCGAGTAGGTGGTTGAACCGTGGTTGGACCATGGTTCGACCGGGTGTGGTTGGACCGTGGTTGGACCAGGGTCGTTTTAGGCTGGTTTGGTTCAGTTATTGACAGAATTATTGGACCAAATTAGTGTTGTGATGAGTGTTTGTACATTAGTGGAGACATAATCATAAAAGATAATGGGCCAATATGTTGGCCATTATCCCATTGTCTCTTAGCACTAATTAGGGGTAGAATAATCTGATTACTCTTGACCTTCTTTCTCTCTTGCTCCTGCAAATTTTCAGAGAAAACACACACCATCACCCTTTTCTTCTTTGAGAAAGAAAGAAGAACACAAAGCCACAAGATTAAGCTCCCGGAAATCCGTAGCTAGCACCACGGTTCGGGAGTGCTCGGGGGTTGGAGATTGTGAGACAATTCCGGCCTGTGATTGACTGTTCGTGTGGATACCATAGAGGAGCAGGATATCCTTCTTGTTCTAGCTGATTCGGTTCTTCAGTTAGGTGAAATATCCTAACCGTTTCAGGTATGTTCATTTTCGTTCTTCGGTTTAGTTGCTTCACTTGGATCCTCCAAGGTTTCTGGGTCTTTCCGCTGCTCTTGATTGTCAAGTTTGCATGCCCGGATTCTTACATATACTACCCAGAGGCTCAATGTATCCTCTTGTTTGAGATGGATTCTGATTCACAAAATGTTTCTTTTCTCCTCATTTCTCCTTCCCATGTTTTTCTTTTCTTCGCCGGTTGCCTTATTTTGTTCTTTTCTCTATTTTTTTTTATTGCAGCTGGGAAGAGGGCAGTACAAGATGTGTGGTAACATTCTGGGTATGTATTTGTTAAGTGCAAACAGTCTTAGATGTTTGGTGGGATTGAATCTCGTTCACAGACTCATCAACAGGGTGAGGCTATTTGAATAAAATTGTGCCTTGGCACATGATGGCCCCTGTTTCGGCTTCAAGTGGTTGAGGTGAGGTGATCAGGGTGAAGAAATAAATTAGGGCCATCCTAGTTGGCTCAAATGGGGTTGCAATGGACTGATGAGTGTGGTATGGATTTATGTGGTCTGTTGGTATGCAAAAGATGGCCTAGATCCTTTCCTTGCTTTAAGAAATCTTGCTTGAATTTTGCCTTGACAGAGACAAGGGTCTGTTCTGAGGTAGACAGGCTGAGCCTGTGTCGTGTAGAAAACCATTTAGCAAGATCCTTCTTATCAGACAAATTTCATGGAATGTAATTGTTCGATTATGCATGTTCTGCTTGTTTTGGAAATGAGACAAGTCCTGAGATTAGAGTATCAGCAGAATTAAATGGAAAATATAGAGGATGCATAAATATAAGGACAGGCTCACACTGTGGAAAAGCATTATGAAAAATAGATAAGCATTTGAATTTGCATTGAATCATCAAAAAAAGTACAGAAGACATAGAGTGGCATTTGCAACCCTAAAATACCCCAAACTGAAAACTTGCAGTGTCCTCACTACTAAAACTGAACAAAAGAAAGGTGCAATGCCACAACAAAGACAAGCAAAATAAAGCACATTATCGAAAATTAAAGACAAAAGGTCTAGTTATGAACACAAAGATAAATACCTCAAACTGAAAGTTGTATCCTATGTGGTAGGGATAGACATCCTAAAACTAGACTAGAGGTGATGGAAAGGTAGAGTTAGCGGCGGGGCCTCTTGTTGCTGGATGGTGGTGGGTTAATGTGCAAAGGGCGGTAGATAATCTGGAAGAAAGGTCGGGTGATGCGAAAGGGGAAGGTGATGGGGGCGGTATTGTCTTGGTTAGAGGAGGAGGGTGGTTGGTTGGGTGTGTTGCTGTTGTTGGCGTTATTGGAATTGTGGTTGTTGGCCATGGCTGATTGGGGAAGATGTTGGTGGTATGTGTAACGTCCCGGCTTGTTGACTGTCACTACAGACCAACACGGGACCTTTCCAATATGTTTTGTCCTCACTCGCATGTTTCTAGGGAAAACTTCCCAGGAGGTCACCCATCCTAGAATTTCTCCAAGCAAGCACGTTTAACTTTGGAGTTTTTCTGGAATGAACACCGAAAAAGTAGGTTCACCTTGTTGATATAGTTAGTACCCATCAAACCATTTAAGCTATTTTCAATTGTACAGTCCCATACATGTACAACCTCGAAATCACTTCATTTGAGCTATTCTTAATTATACAGTCCTATACCCATATAATTACGAAATCGCCCTAACTGTGTAGCCCCATCCCTACACAGTCTCCTTGTCCATGCTCATCCCGGCATCGGCGTTCACTTCCCGCCCTCATAGACCCCGGGGTGTCACAGGCCCACCAGCTTCCGCTTGGTTCGTCCCCGAACCTCGCACCGTACTAGAGGAGTCCTGGAGCTCCACTACCAACTGTAACGTCCCGGCTTGTTGACTGTCACTACGGACCAACACGGGACCTTTCCAACATGCTTTGTCCTCACTCGCATGTTTCTAGGGAAAACTTCCCAGGAGGTCACCCATCCTAGAATTTCTCCAAGTCAAGCACGCTTAACTTTGGAGTTTTTCTGGAATGAGCACCGAAAAGGTAGGTGCACCTTGTTGATATAGTTAGTACCCATCAAACCATTTAAGCTATTCTCAATTGTACAATCCCTTACATGTACAACCTCAAAATCACTTCATTTGAGCTATTCTTAATTATACAGTCCCATACCCGTATAATTACAAAATCGCCCCAACTGTGTAGCCCCATCCCTACGGAGTCTCAGGATCTCTCCTATTCCGGTGTGGATTCGGTTCATTCATGTGCCCCTCCATCTAGAAGCCTGCCAGAAGCCGCTCCTTGTCCATGCTAATCCCGGCACCAGCATTCACTTCCTGCCCTCATAAACCCCGGGGTGTCACAGTATGGAGCAATGGTTGTGGATGTAGGGTTGCAGCGGCAGAGTTTGGAGGAGGAAGATGAAGTAGAAAAGGGAAGGATAGGGGTCGTCTTTTATAGGCAATCAATGTCTGTTCAGAGACGTTGAGAGGGTGGGAATGTGGAGGGTTATGTCTGTTGGCAATAATTGTTGTCGCCCAAAGTGTCAGTTATGTGCCCCCTTTTGGTAGAGTGTTGTATCCCTTAGCATGAATGACACGTGGATGGGAGAAGGAATAATCCTACTGGGCAGTTGTGTTATGACGTGTTTAAGGCAAAACTTCTCTTATTCTCTATTGCGCTGGGCAAAATGGCTGCAACAGGCTGAGCTTGTTGCACATGCTGTCCCAGTTTGGAGTTAGTGCATGCAAGAGGAAGTTTTTCAGCAGAGAACCTAGTCATAGCTAGGGGTGAGCAAATCTACCGTACCGATTGGCCCGACCCGATACCGACGGTTATCGGCTCGGCATCGGTCGGCAGATTGGCTCAAGAAAAACTTGCGGCTCGGTATGATACCGCGCCGAGAAACAGCGGGAGTGAATCGGTATTTATGGGTCGGTATGTCGGTATGGACCCGACATATAAATACCCATATTAAAATCCTCAAATCCCTAATCTCACCTTCTTTCTCGTTCTCTCTCTCTCTCTACTTCTTTCCCATTCTTTTCCACAGCCTCCTCTCCTTCACAACCAACCACTATCTCTACCTCCTCCAATACAAAACAAAACCCCACTATGCCGCCGTTGCCTCCTCCCCATGGAACAAAACCACCACTTCCTCCTTCAGAGCAAGACACAACGCAGCCATAGAGAGGGAACGACATGGGTTTCTTACTGAGCCATCTCCCTCTCCTGCACTTGCCTCTCTTCTTTCATCTATCTTGCTTTTATCATTTGTATTTTGTATTTTTTCTTTAGATCTGAATGGGAATCTATGTTATATTTATACATTTAATTTTGGACTTGTTGTGTTTGTTAAAGCATTTTTAACAAGGCCATCTCCCACCCCTCCACTTCAATTTCATCCCGTTTTTGTTAGGATTTATTTTTTTATATATTTATTTTATTTAGTAACTAAGGTTGTGGTTTGGAAATTTCATTCTTAATTTCCAAATTTACGAGTTAGTGAATCTGATTTCTAGAATTGCGGTAGGCTGTGTGATCTCCTTTGCTTCGTTAAAAAGAAAATAAAAAAATTAATGATTCTGGCATTGCATTTTGGTTGGGTGTTGATTTTATATTGTCAATCAGTCACCAAATAATTAATTTAAAAGAACTGGATGTTGTTCAAACAGGTTGGTTGCTTTTGGATGAAAGGGATCTGGAAGAGCATAATTAATTTTTTTTTATTTTTTGCATTGAATTTGCGTTTAAAACAGATCTTTGTCTTTTTCTTTAATATGTTTGTTTAATTGGCTCGGTATTGTCGGTATACCGACCGAACTGAGTCGGTATTAGTCGGTATGACCCAATTTTTGGCTCGGTATGAGCCGATTGGTAGGAGGTCGGCATGAGGGTACCTTTGATACCGTCGGTATGGCCCAAAAATCGGTACGGTATACCGACCCGTACCGATTGCTCACCCCTAGTCCTAGCCCTACCTATTCGGACCTTCCCTAATTCTAGAGATTCCCTAAGTGCAAGAGATTATCAGATGAGGTGTTAAGGTGTTGTGGAAATTCGACACAGGCTTAGCCTGTGTGAGCCTCTGCAAGCATAAAAAGTCCCTTTTTACAAAGAAATGATGAAGACTTAACATCAAAAGGGGTTTAGAAGGACTTCCCTGACAAATTTCTGACTCCGTGATTCCCATTTCCATCAAATTTCAGCACCTGATTGATTAAAAACAAAAGAAACACACAAAAATAACAAAAATAACCAAATGAAAAGCAAAAGAAATTGAAAATTTACCGCACTTGGTGTTACCCAAGTGTGTGCTTCTTTAATGTCTTTTAGCTGGACTCCATCTTGCTTTTCTAGGTGGGAGGTGGATCATGGAGCACCTAAGTCTCCTGATACTCATTGGTCCTTGTGTGATACAGTTTCAGCCTGTGTTCATTGACCTTGAATGGATGTGTTTACTCATTGTAGATTTCTACAGCTCCATGGGGGTAACAGTGTGACACTGTGAAAGGCCCAGACCATCTTGATCGAAGCTTTTCAGGGAAGAGCTTCAGGCGAGAGTTGTAGAGGAGGACTTGGTCTCCTTCCTTAAATTTGCGGGGCTGTATCCTGCTGTCATGAAACTTTTTTTGTTTTTTCTTTGTATAATTTTGCATTTTCGTATGCATCTAGGCTCTAGCCTCAGTTCGTCTAGCTCATTTAATTGCAACAGCCTGTGTGTCAAATTTTAGGGCCTTAATAGCCCAATATGCTTTATGTTCAAGCTCCACAGGCAGATGGCATGCTTTTCAAATACAAGGCGGTATGGGGTGGTGCCTATAGGTGCCTTGTAGCCTGTGCGATATGCCCAAAGAGCATCATCGAGTTTTGTTGACCAGTCCTTGCGTGATGGTCCTATTGTCTTTTCCAGGATCTATTTGATCTCTCTGTTAGTCACCTCCACTTGGCCACTTGTTTGAGGATGGTAGGGAGTGACTACCTTGTGTCTGATTCCATATTTTCTTAGGAGAGCTTCAAACTGACGGTTGCAAAAGTGGGATCCTCCGTCACTAATTATGGCTCTTGGGGTGCCAAATCGAGTGAAAATGTGCTTCTTCAGGAACCTTGTTACTATCTTGGCATCATTGGTTGGGGAGGCGATGGCCTCCACCCATTTAGAAACATAGTCAACAGCCACCAAGATAAAATTGTTCCCATATGTACTCGGGAATGGTCCATGAAGTCTATTCCCCAAACATCGAATAGCTCCACTTCTAAAATTGCTTGTTGTGGCATTTCCTATCTTCTTGAGATGTTCCCTGTGTGCTGGCACTCCTTGCATGCCACTACCCAATTGCGTGCATCCTTAAATAGGGTAGGCCAATATAGGCCAGCTTGCAAGACTTTGGATAATGTTCTGGTCGCGCCATGATGTCCCCCATACTGTGCATTGTGGCAACTATGCAGGACTCCCGCTACATCTTCTTCGGGAATGCACCTTCTGATCATCCCATCGCCACACCTTCTAAACAACAAGGGCTCATCCCAGAGGTAGTTCTTCATGTCAGAGAAGAACTTCTTCCGCTGTGAATAGCTGAGATCTAGTGGAAGAGCTCCACAGGCCATGAAATTGACAATTTTTGCGTACCATGGCATCAGTCTGTGACTGACACTGTGAATTGTTGCAATTAGGCTGTCATCTGGGAGATGATCATCAATCGGCATGTGCTCACTTGGCATGTGGTCTGGAGGCAGTCTGGACAAATGGTCAGCCACCACATTCTCTGTGCCTTTCTTGTCTCGGATCTCTAGGTCAAATTCTTGGAGTTGCAGGATCCACCTAAGAAGTCTTGGCTTGTTCTCCCTCTTCGTCAACAAGTACTTCAATGCCGAATGGTCAGTGTGGATGATGACCTTAGATCCCAGCAAGTATGCTCGAAACTTTCCAATTACAAAGACCACTGCCAGAAGCTTTTTCTCAGTTGTGGCATAATTGATATGTGACTCATCTAGAGTGAAACTTGCATAGTATATGGCATGAAGTTTGTTGTCTTTTCTCAGCCCCAGCACAGCCCCTACTACATGTTCACTTGCATCACACATGATTTCAAAGGGCTGACTCCAATCTGGGGGCTGGATGATTGGCGTTGTGGTCAATGCGGCCTTAACCCTATTAAATGCATTTAGAAAAGAATCATCAAATACAAATTCGGTGTCCTTGCTAAGGAGATTTGTCAAAGGTTTTGCAATCTTTGAAAAATCCTTAATAAAGCGCCTGTAAAAGCCTGCATGACCAAGAAAAGCCCGAATTGCCTTAACAGAGGTTGGGGTGGAATTTTTTCAATAACATCAATCTTAGCTTCATCCACCTCAATACCTCGTCTTGAAATTTTGTGCCCAAGCACAATACCTTCTGTAACCATAAAATGGCATTTTTCCCAGTTTAGTACCAGGTTCACAGCCTCACACCGTTCAAGAACTGTTTCGAGGTTAGCTAAACAAAGATCGAAAGAAGTGCCATAAACAGAGAAGTCATCCATAAATACCTCCATTATATGCTCGATCAGGTCATGGAAGATGGCCATCATGCAACGCTGAAAGGTGGCAGGTGCATTGCATAGGGCGAATGGCATGCGCCTATATGCAAATGTGCCATAGAGGCATGTAAATGTTGTTTTCTCCTGATCACCTTGGTGGATTGGGATCTAGAAGAATCCCGAATATCCATCTAGGTAGCAAAAATGTGTGTGCTTGGCAAGTCTTTCTAACATCTGGTCTATGAATGGCAAAGGAAAATGATCTTTTCTAGTGGCCTTATTGAGTTTTCTATAGTCTATGCACATCCTCCAACCTGTGACAGTCCTAGTTGGTATGAGTTCTTCTTTTTCATTCTTTATTACTGTCATACCTCTGTTTGTAGGCACCACATGTACTGTACTAACCCAAGGACTATCTGAAATTGGATAAATTATTCTGATATCAAGTAATTTTAAAATTTCCTTTTTAACCACTTCCTTCATATTTTCATTCAGTCTTCTCTGTGGTTCTATTATAGGTTTGCAGTTTTCTTCCAAAAGAATGCGATGCATACAAAGATTAGGATTGATACCTACCAGATCATCAATGGTATATCCCATTACCTTGCGGTGTTTGTTGACTATAGTGCACACTTTTTCCTCATCCTCCTGTGAAAGGTCAGCTCCAATAATGATAGGAAATGAGGAATTGTCAGTGTCTAAGTAGATATAACTAAGCTGGGGTGGTAGAGGTTTCATTTCTACCCTTAGTGCATCGGATTCTGGTTCTGGATTACAAATAGACTCTGTGACAGGCTCAGCCTATTGATCAACAGCATGGGCCTGTTTGTTGATTTCAGGCACAGTTTTTTCTGCCAGGAATTTTGCCACCTGTTGCAGAGCTGTCTCATCCCCTTCTATGAGCCCATTGACCAGGCAACCTAGCAATTCATCCTCATGTGTCTCCATCAGTTGAGACGCCTTGACGAGTGCATCAACAGGGTCTGGTACAATATCAACCATGTAGCATTGTCCTGTTCCAAACTCTGTTCTTTGCGATTTCTAGACGTTGAACTCCACTGTATCTTCACTTAGTCGTAGTGCCAATGTTCTGTTTGCACAATCAATCATAGCTCCTGCGGTAGCTAAGAAGGGACGCCCCAGAACGATGGGTGTCTTCTCGTCTTCAGTCATGTTCATTACCACAAAATCTACCAGTATGTAAAAGTTGCCAACCTTAAATGGCACATCCTCCAGCACTCCCATAGGATAGACTAGTGAGCGGTCTGCTAGTTGGATTGTCATCCTAGTGGGTTTGATGTCTCCAAGGTACAAATTTTGAGTGATGGAGAGCGGCAACAGGCTGACACTGGCTCCTAAGTCACATAGGGCTCCTTCAATCTTCTTGTCCCCGATGTTTAGAGGGATTGTGAAGCTTTCTGGTTCTGAGCATTTTCTTGGTAGATGGTGCTGAATGAGAGCACTCCCCTGGGATGTCATGGCTACTGTCTCTATGTCGTCAATGGTTCTTTTCTTGGTCAAGATGTCCTTGAGGAACTTGGCATATGACGGCATCTGTGTAACCACATCCCTAAAGGTAACATTAACATAGAGCTTATTTAGCATCTCCTTAAACTTACTGAATTGCTTTTCCAGTTTGGACTTGAGGTACATTTCTGGATATGGGAGAGGAGGCTGATAGGGTCGGACAGTCTGGGGCTGTTTCTCAGCCTTCTTAGTACTCACAGGCTCACCCACAGACTCAGCCTTCGTCTGCACTATTTGCCATGGGTTGGATGTTGAAGTTGTCTGATCCACAGCATCAGGCTCTGTTGGTGCTGTGCCCCTTAATTCCTTCCCACTGCGAAGTGTTACAGCTTTAAAATGCTCATTCCTTGGATTCTCTATTGGTTTCCCTAGAAGGGCTCCTTGTTGTTTAGTGGACATAGAGGCTTGTTGAGCAATTTGATTTTCGAGGATTCTGTTGTGGGATTTGATTTGACTAATTTCCTCGCTCATCTTGTTCTGGTTCTCCAAGATGGACTGCAGCATGCTCATCATGTCGGTGTTGTTGCATTGCTGTCCTCCTTGGTTCTGTCTTTGGTATTGGGGCTGTCCTCCTTGATTTTGTCGCTGGAATTGGGGCTGTGGTGGACTTCTCTCTTCATTTGGTGCCTTTCATGAGAAATTTGGATGATTCCTCCAACATGGATTGTAAGCATTTCTATACTGTCCTTGCCTCTGTTGGATGTAGTGAGCCTGTTCAGAATCACATTCTGTGAAGAGGGGACAACTGGATGTGTTGTGAGGTCCCCCACATCCTTCACAGTCTGAGGCTGTGGATGTGGCTGCCTTGACGTGAGCAGCCCCTAATTGCTTCCTGAGGGCTTCTATCTCTGCCTCTAACTTTGTTACTCTGTCTACTCCAATTATTCCAGAGGCCTTGACTCTCCTAATTTGGATTTTCCTCTTGGACAGAGCTTTAAGGATGGTTACTCCATCATTGTAGTTTTTGTCCAGAAATGAACCATTAGCCATTTTGTCCAAAGTGTTCTGGTCTTCATCACTTAAGCCGCAATAAAATTGTTATCAACTTATGATTGTCCTAACATGCTCGATATCTCATGAACCAAAATCGCTTTCCATTCTTTGAAAGCTTTGAGAGAATATACACGTCAATCACATCTCCAAACTTTGCAAGGATAACGTGAAGCTCGATAGCAGTCCATTGGAGGGGGAGGTTTTCAATGTAGAGGTTGGTGACTTTTTGGTTGACAATGATATTTCAATTTGCTTACGACTCCTTTTAGAAAATTGTTGGGGTTTTGTGTGGGATAGGGGTGGGTTAGGGGGGAGGTCTTTGATTGGTGTGTGGGGGGGTTGGAGATGGGAGAGGGGTGGACAGGGAGGTGGGGGGTGGGAGGGGAGTGGCAGAATAGGTGGAACATAGGTAGGGGGTACGGTGTGGTGAGTGTAGGATAAGGACTTAGGGTTGGGGTAGCAGGACGAAGAAGGAAGGGTGTCATGGTGGGGGAGGCGAGGTGGCGGCTGTGTGCAGGCTGGGATGGTAAACCCAGGTGAGATAGGGGAGCATGGAATCGGTGGTAGAGGGCCAGGGGGTGAAGGGAGA
>JAKUCV010003162.1:0-33176 GCA_028386065.3 Turnera subulata | reverse complement strand
CTAGTCTTAATTTATTATTACAACCCATCCGTAATAATAATCGACTAGGGACATTTAAGAATATGAAATATTCTAGGGTTATAAGTATGTGCAAGCGTTTATCTCATAAACGATACTTATTGGAATAACCTTAATGTGTATACATGACAACAAATAATCATCCATGATTGGCTTTTGGGCATATTACACTAACAGTTTGTGCCCATCAAACCATTTAAGCTATTCTCAATTGTACAGTCCCATTCACTTCATTTGAGCTATTCTTAATTATACAGTCCCATACCCGTATAATTACGAAATCCAACACGGGACCTTTCCAGCATGCTTTGTCCTCACTCGCATGTTTCCAGGGAAAACTTCTCAGGACCTTTCCAACATGCTTTGTCCTTACTCGCATGTTCCCAGGGAAAACTTCCCAGGAGGTCACCCATCCTAAAATTGCTCCAAGTCAAGCACGTTTAACTTTGGAGTTTTTCTAGAATGAGCGCCGAAAAGGTAGGTGCACCTTGTTGATATAGTTAGTACCCATCAAACCATTTAAGCTATTCTCAATTGTACAGTCCCATACCTGTACAACCTCGAAATCACTTCATTTGAGCTATTCTTAATTATACAGTCCCAAACCCGTATAGTTACGAAATCGCTCCAACTGTGCAGCCCCATCCCTACACAGTCTCAGGATCTCTCCTATTCTGGTGTGGATTCGGTTCATTCATGTGTCCCTCCGTCTAAAGCCTGCTAGAAGCCGCTCCTTATCCATGTTCATTCCGGCACCGGCGTACACTTCCTGACCTCATAGACCCCGGGTGTCATAAGTAAAGGTTTAGATATGATACTAAGTCAACAAAGGCATACTTTACAAAAAGTTGGTCTAAGGGCTACACATCACGTGTTTGGGCAGCATGTGAGTCCAACACCATTTTCAAAAATATGGAGAACTAAAAAGAATCATGAAGCTAAGTTCATTAAACCTACATCTAGTCATAATATCACATGTCATTTTTGCAAAAGACATGGACACAAAATAAAAATTGTATTTTTAGAAAGAATCTGAAACTTGATATTGCAACAGGTCAATTGGGATGAGTGGGTACTTGATAGTGGGTGCTCAGGACATATGACGGGTGATATGTCCAAGTTCTCATTTTTGAATCCGAGAAGTAAAGGTTCTGTCACCTTCGGTGACAAATCGAAAGGAACGGTATTGGGTATTGGTAATATCAGTAAGGATCCAACTATTGAGCATGTGTTGTTGGTTGAAAATCTAAAATTCAATTTACTTAGCATTAGTCAGTTGTGTGACCGTGGATGCAAAGTAATGTATGAATCTATCAAGTGCTTAGTAACTAAAAATGATGATAACCAAACTTTGCTTGTCGGTAAAAGGCAAGGAAACTTATATTCCATTAATATGTGTGATGTTACTAATCCGGAAAACAAGTGCTTAAATGTTAGTACAGAAACAGCTGAACTTTGGCGTAGAAAATTGGGGCATGCACATCATGAGCTTATTGCAAATCTTCAAAACAAGAAACTTGTGAGGGGACTGCCTATGTTGAAGTTTGAAAAAGAAAAGGTATGTCACTCATGCGAAATTGGAAAGCAATTCAAAAGCCCATTCAAGCCTAAAAAGTGCATCTCCACTACCAAACCACTTGAGCTACTACAACTTGATCTCTTTGGACCTATTAAAGTGGTAAGTCTTGGAGATAAGAGTTACACTTTTTTTATTGTTGACGCCTACTCTCATTTCACATGGGTCTTCTTCCTCTCACAAAAGGACCATGCACTTTATCAATTTGCTTCCTTGATAAGAAAACTTAAAAATAAAAAAGGTTATAAATTAGCCAAGAATAGGAGTGACCATGGTGGCGAATTTGATAACCTTATCTTTAATCATTTTTGTGATGAACATGGCATTGAGCATACATTCTCGGCTCCTAGAACTCCCCAACAAACTGGGGTAGTAGAAAGGAAGAACCGAACTCTACAAGAAATGGCTAGGACAATGTTAAATGAACAATCTTTGCCAACTTATTCTTGGGTTGAAGTAGTAAACAGTGCTTGCTATATCCTAAATCGTGTGACAATTAGATCACAACTAGAGAAAACTCCATATGAGCTTTGGCATGATAGAAAACCAAACATTAGCTACTTTAAGATTTATGGGTCAAAGTGCTTTATACTAAATACTAAGGACTCTTTAGGGAAGTTTGATGCTAAATCTGATGATGGTGTGTTTCTTGGATACTCAACTAGGAGTAAAGCATATAGGGTCTACAATAAAAGAACTCTTATAGTTGAGGAATCAATACATGTTGTATTTGATGAATTTGTGCAAACTAACAAAGGTGTTGATAATGAGAATGTGCTTAGCCAGGATAAACAACCAGGAGATATCCTTGTTGATATCCCTGAAAAATCTGTTGAGATTGAAAGGGAGGAAGAAGTGCCAATTGCAAATGCAATTCAAAATGAACCCCTTTCACAATCTACACCATCTGCTGTTCATGACGTTTCGACATTAAAAGTGCCAAAAGGACTTTCAACCAGTGATATTATTAGAGATCCATCAAAGGGGGTAACTACAAGAGCCTCCCTACATAATCTGAATTCTCATCAGGCCTTTCTGTCACAAATTGAGCCCAAAAACATAAATGATGCCATTAATGATGAAAATTGGGTGATGGCAATGTAAGAAGAACTCAACCAATTTGAGAAAAGTGATGTTTGGGAATTAGTTCCAAGAGCCACCAATTACCCAATAATTTGAACCAAATGGGTATTTAGGAACAAATTGGATGAGGCTGGAAATGTGACAAGGAACAAAGCTAGGCTTGTGGCACAAGGCTATAACCAAGAAGAAGGAATTGGCTTTGATGAGACCTTTGCACCCGTAGCTCGCCTAGAGTCCATTCGGATGCTACTTGCATATGCATCCTATAAGTCCTTCAAACTCTACCAAATGGATTTGAAAAGTACCTTTCTGAATGGTGTAATCATGAAAGAGGTGTATGTGGAGCAACCTCCTGGATTTGAGGATTATGAGCATCCAAAACATGTCTATAAGCTTAAAAAGGCTCTATATGGACTCAAACAAGCTCCAAGGGCATGGTATGACAAGTTAAGTATATTTCTTCTCTCTCAAAACTTTGTTAGAGGTAAAGTTTATTCCACACTCTTTGTGACATACCAAAAGAATGACTTAATTATTGTGCAAATTTATGTTGATGATATATTATTTGGTGCTACTAATGATGCTCCATGTCAAGATTTTGAAAAACTAATGCATAGTGAATTCGAGATGAGCATGATGGGTAATTGAACTTCTTTCTTGGATTCCAAATCAAACAATATGATGATAGCATCTTCATTGGTCAAACCAAATATAGAAAGGAGCTACTCAAACGGTTTGGCATGTCAGACGCCAAAGTGAGCCCAACTCCTATGAGCACAACAACAAAGCTTGACAAAGATGAATCCAGTAAAGATGTAGACATTAAGAAATACAGAGGTATGATTGGAAGTCTTCTCTATCTTACTGCATCTAGACCTGACATTATGTTTAGTGTGCGCTTGTGTGCTCGTTGTCAAGCATGTCCTAAAGAATCTCATTTGAGGGCTACTAAAAAAATCTTTAAATACCTAAATAGAAGACCCTCTCTAGGTCTTTGGTATCCCAAGGTTGAATCATTTAATTTAATTAGATATTCTGATACTGACTTTGCTGGATGCATGCTTGATAGAAAGAGTACTAGTGGGACATGCCAATTCTTAGGAAATTCACTAGTCTCTTGGTCTAGTAAGAAACAAAATTCAGTGGCTACATCAACAACCGAGGCAGAGTATGTAGTTGCAGGATCTTGTTGTGGACAACTTCTTTAGATGAAACAAACATTACTTAACTATGGTTTGAAGTTTGATGCTATACTAATTTTATGTGATAGTTCTAGTGCCATAAATTTGACTAAAAATCCTATTCAACACTCAAAAACTAAACACATAGAAATAAGGCATCATTTTATTAGAGATCATGTGCTTATGAAAGATATAACCCTTGATTTTGTCACAACCGTGAGGCACCTTGCAGATATATTCACAAAACCCTTGAAGGAAGAATAATTTGCAAAAATTCGGTTGGAGCTTGGTATGTGTAAAGCACCTTAAATTTAAAGACATCCAGGTATGTTTTCTGATTATTTTGTGCATATAACATGCATTCAAAACACACACATATCACTTAGAAAATTTGAGCTATGATGAGCCTAAAAAGGATGGGCTAGAAGTCTACACAAAGTGGGTTAATGGTCAGAAAAGGAATCTGGACGATTTGGCATCTACGAGACCATTATGTCGAAAGCTGTGAGAAAAAGATTAAAATAATGTCACGGGTCTGACATCGTGCAAGTGGGCTGAAAAGCAACTACAGTAACTCTCGGGTGGTGAGCCTGACTGTCTGCCGTGATTACCATTTCCAAATGGTCTAAAAGGTTGAGTGTTATGGTGGTAATAAAATCCCTTCTAACCGTTGGACCTAAAAGGAAACCCAACTCCACTACCTAAACCTCTTGCCTTATCCACCCTCATTCCACACCTATTTTTTCGCCATCACTACCATTAAAGTATCAGTTACCAGATATGGGTAGAACTAAGACTCCTTCTAAAACTCCTACAGCCGAAAACCCCATAATTCCTCCACCATATCCTAGTACCTCAAAGACTTCTACTACATGAGTCACAAGACATACAAAACCTCCTCCATCAACTCCCTCCACAAGACCTTCAAACATCTTACCAAAACCTCCTAAGAAGCGAAAACACTCCTCTCCAAAGATGTCTTCCACTCCTTCAAACCCACCTGCACCATTCACTGACCAAGAGGCTGTAAAAACTCTTGCAAATATCGCAACCTCCACAGATGAGTTCCTATCCTAGATTCGAATTCCTCAACACCTCACTAATCCCATTAAGCAGACCAAATTTCATGCTTTGAAGAGAAAATCCATGATTGATCACTTTGTGAAGGAACTCGACCTTGAGAAGTAGGCCAAGGTACTTGAGCTTGTTCAAAAGCAACCCTCACTCATTGACCTTCCTCCTGTTGACAATCCTTCAATCACCCAGAATATCTTTGAGGTTCCTCCTGACCCTACCACTGAAAATCAACCTGAGAACCCTAGGAATTCCTCTAAGAAAACAATCTCAGACGATGATACCCCCATAGCTCAAAAATACCCTGTCAAAAGAGCCAAAACCACCTCAGCTCCACAAAAAAAGGCCCCTTCTAAACGTGAAAAGCTTATGGCTTCTGCGATGCCAAAACGGAATCTTCATAGCAACACTCAAGAACAGCGGTTGAGAGGTCCAGTGTCTAGGAAAGGAAAAGAGAAGATTGTATATGAGGTTGATGGGTCTGATGATGATGATGAGGATGAGGAAATTCCAGATATAACGCTTGAGGGAGTCACAGGAGACACACCTCTTGTTGCTCCAATTGAAGAAGATGGTTCTGGAGTGAAGAATGTTATGAGCCTACTATTAAGCATGTTAGCAAGTCTGGGAAATTGTCTAGGTCAAAAACGAAGGAAAAGGAGATCGCAGAAGATGCAAAGAACCCCACTGGAATTGTGGGTAACAAATTCAAATTCTTAAAATCTGTCTCAGTGCACTTTGATGATCTAATCGGGTCTGGGGTTGAAGATATTGTGGAGCATGCTCAACTCACCACACTGGCCACACTTCAGGTATCTGCCTATGAATCTCTTGTCCAAAATTTTCATTCCAATATGATACCGAAGCATGATGATAGTGGAAATACGATTGGTCTGCAAAGCACGATTAATGGCATCTCTGTCTTTGTTGATGCCAAATTGATTAGGAAGCTGCTGAATTTGAGAAAGGGGTCTGTTACATACTATAACACCGGTTTTGGAAATTCGGTTAATGTGCCCAACACCCCTAGTATTTCTGAACAGAGAAAAATTATCTTTGGGTAGTCTACTAAGAAGGGTGACTATCAGGACCTCTCGGCTGACCATAGGCTTGTTCTTTACTTCATCACAAGAGTCCTGATTCCTTAAAATGGTCACCAGACTTTGCTCAAGACTTATGACATGTGGCTTCTTGGTTGTTTGCTGACTAATAGTAATGTGGACTACGGCTTTACATTCTTCCATCATCTTCGGCTCTCTTCTGGTCGACCTTATGAACAATTCATCACCCTGATTGCTAGCCATTTTGGTGTGGTTCCCACCAATGCGCATCATCCTGTTCTTGGTGACTCCATATGTACAACCACTCTTAGCAAAATGCACCTTAAAAAGAAGAAGCATGGGATCTTCTATGTGGTTCAGCCGAGTGCTTCTAAGGATGCTCGCATTGAGGCTCTTACTGAGGAGATAAAGGATGTGAAAGAGGAGCTTCTTGAGCTTAAAGGCATGATGAGCAAGCTTATGGAAATGGGTAAAGCGCAGTTGGATTTTTTGATTGCTGAGGATGCAGAAGAGTCTGCTGATACTGATGAACCTACTAATTCCTTATCCTGCCAAAAATCTGCTAATTTTTGACTTCCACATGGCCATCCAAATCTGATGCTCACCTAGGATCATGCATGTTTTTGTTTATGCTTGTTTATCTGTTTCTTGTACTTTGCTAGTAGTTTTGGCAGCTTCGGTGCCAATATGTCTTTCTGTTGCTGTTTTACTTGGTTCTTGACTGGTTCTGTCTACTATCTGTTGTTGTTATTTCTGTTATGGAATTCTCGGTGCCAGTCTGTCTACCCTTGTTGTACTTTTTGTGATGCCAAAAGGGGGAGAGATTACTAGGTTGTGGGAAAGATTTAGGTTCGGGAGCATGTGGATCTGTGTTTTTCGACATGTTCATTTTTTTTTAATATAATGTGGCTTCTAAATTCTATGTCTTCCATTTATTTTTTTGCTCCTTATGCTCTAACCGCTTGAAAGATGGACAAATTGGAAAAATATTTTATCCAGGGGGAGCATATGTTGAGGGAGAGCATACATTCACATCTCCACATTTGTTTAAGGTTTGTCATCATAAAAAAGGGGGAGAATGTGAATCGGATGTTGATTAAGAAGTTACTTAAGGACAATTAATTGAGTTTATTATCATAATGTATGCACTAATGGGCCACATTGATCATACTATTGTAATATGCCATTAAGTACAATTAACTATTATAATAATTATCCCGTTATATTATATGTTAACCAAGCTAACTAGGTTTTGATTATGACAAACCTATATGTAGCATGTGTTGTGCCTAACCATGTATTGCAGCTCACATGAGGAGCCTTCGATCCGTGATCAAATATCATAATCAAGCCTTGGAAGATGAGTGAGTGGGATTGGTTTTGGAGCATGAGATGTCGCTTTCAAAGTGCAAACTCCCATGCCACTCATGTTTGTTTAATCCCTAATGGCATTGGTCAACAAACCTAGTACCTACCATTTTTGGGATTGATTCTATGATAAAAGCAACCTTAAACAAATCAAAAGGCAGCTGAATTCAAACTTTCTAGGACCAACCTAGGACTATGCTAAACAATGTCATCAATGGTCAAAAAGTTGCAGTCTGATGGGTCTCGTGCCAAAGCGTGAAAGGGACAACAGGGAAGAAGAACGTTAACACTCTGGCACCTCTGACAACAAAACGGGCTAGAGTGAAAGGGACAGCTAACAGATCAATTTGAATTGAAATTATCCCTCATGCCTCTATATAAAGAGATGCAGACTCAAGGAGATCTTTAGAGCTGCTAAAACAGAGATTCTGAATTCAAGCAAAGACAGTGCACTTGCAGTTCTCAAGTCAAGCAAAAAAGAGAGATAAACACTTTTCTTAGTTCATTCATTGTGAGACAATATCTGAACGAAAAAGTGTTGCATTTAGTAATAGCTTCTGTATCAAAAGGTTTTGTGTAACGTAAAGCTAGGGAAAGCTTTGTGGTGAGTGTGTAAGGTTTGAGTTGAGCCTAAGGGAAAAACTTGTATTATAGGTTAGTGGTTGAACCCGTGAAAATCCATAATAAGAGTGAGTTAGAAATCTCAAGGGGTGATCCTTGAGTAGTGGAGGTAGCCCTGTGTAGCGAACCACTATAAATTCTGTGTCATATTTTCTCTAACCCTTTTCTCTTTGCATTTTAATTAGTGTGTTCATTAGTATTCTTAAACACAATTTCAGAGAGAAAAACATTTGGCATCTGTGATGCCAAATTAGATTTTAATCAGCAAGGCTAATTCACCCACCCCCTCTTAGCTACTTTTGGGCCAACAAAATATAAGTTCATATAATATAAATCCTTATACAATGGCATTCTAAAGTTTAAAAAAATAATAAAAAAAATTGATTTAAAAAATTATATTCTATATAAAAGCCAAGTTTGGCGTCATTGTTGACTTTGGGTTTCTCTAAATTGACAGGGCTGTGATTGCATGATGCAAAGGACGGACTGTCACTAAATGTCGTTATGTCATTGATATTTTTTTTTATTTTATTTGGACATTACATGGATAATACAATAAATAATATATTTTTTTTTATGAAAAATTATATGGTGTTAAAGTGCGCATAGAATTCTTTTTTTTTCTTCTTCTTACAAACTGTGAGGCTGTCATCAAATTACGTGTCATCTGTTACCGAACCAAACCGAAATACAAAGTCAATAAGCCCGCGGATGAGTTACTGTTCATTTTTTGAGTTTTTTTTAGAAAAGAACTTACGGTGCTGTGAGTGAATACTTAATGGATTAAAGCGTTTTTTAGTCCCTGTGTAAGGTTTCAAAGTTGGAATTCATCCTCGTGTAGGATTTTAGCCTCTTTTCGTCCCTCTGTTCGACCCTTTTGGTCTCTCCGGCAGAATCCGGCGAAAATCGCTGACGTGGCACATTTTTCGGTGCCACATCAGATTTTTGAGTCCCACATGTCAGTGTTCAACCTGACCCGAATCAACCCAAACCGTACACTCACCCAATTGACCCATCAAGTGAATATGTAATATTATTTTTTTACTAAAATATGGAATATAATTTAAAAAATCCTATATTAGGAACGTAATTAATATATTAATTTAAATTTTGGTAAAAATTAAAATTAAATCTAATTAACCTTGATTGTCTCATATTTATGTTAATAATCAATTATCTAAAATTGGATTTAGTATTTCAATTTTATTGAATATGTTACTTTTACATTTTTAATATTTTAATTTCAAAAACAAAAATTCTTTCCCTCATTCCCCACAATACCTAATCGTTGCCCTATCACCATTGTCACCATTAACACCCCTTCTGTCTCCAGTCCCCTCTCTCATTCCTCTACCACAAACAGCAACCAAGACAAGAAACACATAGCTTCCTCCTCCAAAAACACCGAGGGAACAGAGGCGGCGGAAACAGTGTGTCTACCAATCAAAACAACCCAACCCAAGCGTTGTTGGCTCGTGGCGGCAGTGTACACGGCAGGAGAGGACGATTTTGCAAAGACACCCGCTATCAAGGGCGGCGCGTCTCGTTGCAGCGGAGGCCGTCCGGTGCGATGGAGGGCAAAATTGGTCGACACCCACAACAACAGCCCTAACCCCCCGAATCTCAACACCGACAACCAACAGATCCTCAACAAACACCGCGTCCTCGCTCACGTGGCTCTCCTCTGTGTTTCGCATCCGAAAAGTGCCTTCTCCCATGCGGATTTGTTGCCATCAATTTAGAGAGCTGTTGCAGAGATTTGAGATGGGACTCGATGAACCCATCCTAGCAGTGGTGGTTGTAGCTCGCGGAGAGGAGGCAACAAGGACTGAAGCAACGCGGGGAAGGTGGTTGCAGAGGTGGTGGTGTGTGTGGTGGTGATGGCTTCGGTGGAGGTGGTCCGGTAGTGAGGAGAAGAAGATGAAGTGGACGACGTTGTTTGGTGTGTTTCGGCCCTCTCTTGTGGCTTTGCATCTGTTGTTTTTTTTCTTTTTTTTGTCCTCTTTCTTTGTTGGTAGATAGCAAGTATTTATTTTGTATTTGCTTGTTTTAAGAAAAATGTTGTTGGATAAGAGAAGATAATAGAAAATTATGGAGACAATTGGAGCTGGCTTATTTTTTCATTTTAATATTCGATAATGAAAAAATTTTGGATGTTTCAACGGAGCTATATTTAGGAAAAAAAGATTCGGAAGGCCTTTAGATAATTTAATCTTTCATAAAAATTAGTTTAAGAGGAAGGATTATGGTTTGGGTATTTCGAACTAAAAAGTTGTTCACAAAAAAAAATTGGGAATAAGCATTTTCTGTAAATTTAAAATTTGCCAACCGGATCAATGGGGTAGAAGAAATGGGTCGGGTGGAGTTGGGTCGGTTTTGGGTTAAACCATGACATGTAGGACTCGCAAAGCTGACATGGCACCGGAAAACTTGCCACGTCCTCAAATTTCGCCGGATTCTGGCCGGAGAGACCAAAAGGGTCGAACAGAGGGATGGAAAGAGGCCAAAATCCTACACAAAGATGAATTCCAACTTTGAGGCCTTACACAGAAACCAAAAAACGCTTTAATCCAATACTTAATCTTTAGGGTTTTCCAATTAAATACATTCGATTTTGACACCTCTTGCTTTGTTCATGTCTTACTTTACTTTACACATGCTTTAAATTGAGACAGATGTCGCAATCTCATGTAAAAGAAATGATGACTCATCCACTAATTCTTAAAGTCCTTACACCTATCCTATTGTGTTGTCCCCTTTCCATTCGATATTACACCTTATAAATATGTTATCAAATGTTTTCTTCCGATTATTCTCAAAACATCACAAGTAGTCATCCATCTACATCTAAACTTTGGACAAAAAAAGACTAGTTTTGAAATTTCAAAATGCTCTCAACTGCAGCACTATTCGTTGTCTCCTTCCTTTCTTCTCTCCTTCAAATCTAATGATTCTCACATCCACAACAACTACCATAAACACATAACCATTACAAACTTATGATGTGAGCCCCTACATCAACTTTTTTTCTTCCTCAAACTCAAGTATCCACTTTCTCTTCCCCCTTTTCATACTTTCTTCTGAATTCTAATCAACACTATGTTACCCTCTCTTCCACTCTAATGCTCCTTCACGATTGCACAAGTCATCTACGCTGCTTAAAATTGCTAGTGTGCAATATAGTAGTTGGAGTTGGTGGCAAGGGGCATATGCAAGGAAAGCTTTGGATGCAGCCGGTTGTGCACTCCAAGTGTTCGACGCAATGCTAAGCCTAGCGAGGTATCAATCTCTTTCACTTAATGTCAGTGGGTTTACCTGAGATCGATCGGGATCTTTTCGGACCTATTTGTCTAGTACCGAATTCAACCGGGTATATGGTCCTTTTGACCCCATTTTCATCAAGTTTATCAAAATTTCTCAAGCTTTGCTTGAGGTGGTGTAGTTGCTGTTTGAATGGAGTTCCGAAGCAAGAGTGGCATCGGTAGTGGTGTGATTCCCGGTGATGGCAGCGACAGTGACGACGGTGACGTTGAAGGTGGTAATGGTGGTCCGGTTTGGATTGTGCTTGCAGTAGAGCCACAGCTCCTATTGCAAGCTGTGGATTTTGGTGGTCGCGGTGACGAAGATGGCGACGGTGATGGTGGTGGCTGTACCAACGTCAAGCCAGACCCGGTGTTGAGACAGAAGTGGGTTGAGGAAATTTGGCTTAGGAACAAGACATCAAAATTTGATTGCATCAATGATCAAATGCCGATTGTAAAAGGCATTAAGACAACTTCATGGAATTTGGGGATCCCGCTGGTCCTAACCAGTATTATATCACCCACTTTTCTCATGTTGTTTAGGTCCAATGTTATTGGCCTAAAGTTGAATTTTGAGTTGCTATTTGAAGTCTTTGTCCTAAGTGATGTTTATCTGTTCCTCCTAAGTCATATTTATCTGTTCTTTAATCATGTATCTTATGTTTTAGGTCAATGTATCTGGCTAGTTCTTTTTAGGTTGTATTTGGGTTTGTATTTACCCATATGGGCATTGTATGCTATGTACTCCTATTTTAATTAATGAAATACCCATCCATCCTTGCTGACCAAAAAAAATCACAACATCACATAATTTTTCTCATTTGCAGTGTGAGGGAGAGCTTGCCTCTAAAATAAATTTATAAGTTAACGTTCTTGCATATAGATGTTCAAATTTAGTGATGTTATTCCGTATTTATCTTCTGTTTCATCGACTACAGCAATAGTGCATCATTGAAATTTGTCTCGATCGCCTTATTCGAATTCTTTTTAATAATTTCCTACAAAGATTGTATTATTTGCGTATGGTTGAGCAAAAAATTATTAAATAAAATTTGTAATTTCTTTGTTTGTTGGTGATTACATCTTTAAATTTACTAATTCCCAAAAGTATTTTTTCCCCCGAATTATATGGCATAATTTTGGACTGTGGTATATCCATGATGATTCTTCGTTTTGAAGAAGAGGCGTCGAATAGCGTTTGCGATTATTTGAAAAAATGTTTTTATTTATTTGTATACTATTCAAAGTCGATTGTTTCAGCATCACCCAAAAAATAATTAAAATTAATATGTAATCGACTTCTGTCGTGACCTAAAAAGCAAAAATGGATATTAAATCGGAAGGAAAAATTATCTTGAGGAAAAAAACAGGTAATTAAATATGAGAGTTCAAAGGAGAAAATACAATATTCTTCAATAGTACACGCAAATTTAACAGAAAGTTTGGAGAGAAAAATGCACGCGTACATGCGGATGTCTAATGGTGGCATGTGAACAAATTTCATTTGGTCCATTGACAATTGCTTCCCTTTTTTCTTTGGACGAAAAGAAATTGCTTTTTTCTTTTTAAGGCTTCACGAATGACTTTGACACTTCAAACTGGGTATAGGCCTTTGCTTTAATAGGTGAGCGAGTCCATTTTTTAAAAAATAGACTTTTACTTTGCAAATAGATTACTGTATATGTAACCTTAATTTTATTGTTGAAAAAATTGGAGCTTAACACATAACCTGAGGCGTGCTGGGCACTGTCCTAAAAGAATATTTTGCCTATGGTAAAGTTCTCTTAGGATTCAACAGGTTCGTCTGCTTGTAACGGCAGGATTTCGGAAACTACCAAGAACAAAAAGAACCCAGCACTATATATAAAAGTACACTAGAGAAGAGAGGAGAAAGAGTTCAACACTTGTTGTGCATTCTGGTCTCTACCAAATGAAAAGAGACCTCTATATATAGGATCCAAAATATGCACTAATTGTTAGACAATTTATTACCACAATTTAATTTTAGTAACTCCCAAAACAATGCACACAAGGGCAAAAATATGTAAAGTGCATGTGCCAAATTATTTGGCATTAATACCATTAATTGTATGGACATGTGAATATTCAAAAGGAAGATAAATGCCAACGTTCAAAGTATTAAAACCAAAAACTTGATTGAAATAATTTGATGAGAAAACGGTTATTTGTACAAAACATTTAAATGAAAAATATTTCTTTTGAAATAAGTAATATATATTCAATAATCCCCCACGTATTTCAAAAGAAATAATAATCACCTCTCATACACAAACATAAAATTGTTGGGTTCTAAAAGTTACATGGGTGTAATACGTCGAACCTGGTGTCCATAGACTATGAACCAAGCCTAGACCGATAAGTCTTAACAAACCGTGCCTATCAGTGTAACAAAAGGTTACTATGAACTAATAGACACTTTGGTAAGTCAGTGTTCTTACCAATCATATCACACCCCCACAGTTCTTGGCGTTACCGCGGTTTTGCGCATTTCGGCCGTGCGCGCGCCTGAAAATTCTTGAGTGCTCTATAGGTGTGCCTTGAAATACAACCTCAAAGGAACGGCCCCATTCCACACTCATATAGGTGATCTCATCAAGTGTATACTGCAAGTTATACACCACCCATAAGGGATATGAAGATCATTAAGAGTCTAGCTCATCCTCTCGATCAATGCACTCTAGTACTATTTCTCACACCATAGGAAGGGACAAAAGTACGAGTACTAGCAGAATTAATCAGTAACTTGTTAATACCCATATGAACCTGTTTCAATGGATCTCCGATCACGCAGGTTGGGTTACCATCACTAATTAAATTCAGTCAGGCAATATTAGGTCCCATTCCCCTCGATATTTCGTTTATTAATTCTCTTCCCGGGGGTTTGTCAGATGATCGGCTAAATCACTTCTGATTTCACATAATATATGGAAATTTTATTCCATCTCTCAATAATGTTATTTTACTAAAAATACTAGTTATGTGTGTCTATTTCTCCTTTCAGAATTTATTCTGTTCATGTTGTCTATTGCCTCTTTGCGATCACAACGCATAGACACAATCAAATTGGTTTTATTCCAACGGAATATTTGCTAAGAAATTTCAATCACTTAGCCTCAAAGTTAGCTAATTTCAGTGAAATATTCTCATTCTCAATCTTTCAAAATTCACAATTTTTGTGAATAATGACACAACATCAATGAACTTTACACTACTGGAAAAAGGCCATTTACTCTCGGATTTAGCAACGGATTTTAAGCATTTTGTGACGGATCTTTGTGAAGCGCCCCGACCCGTATTTACCATACACAGTAAATACGTGCCGAAACTATTCTTATTGATGGAACAGACAGTACTTCGCAGTCAAAATACTACACGGTAAATCCAAATACAACAAAAGTACAAGCAACATCTGTCACCCACACTCGGGGACCACTATTCAATCCACACAACTAGCTCAACAGCAGCAGCATATTCCAATATAAATAGCACCATAGATAATCTAGCAAAGCAGCAACACAACAACACATATGTTACACAACAACGGAAGACTTATATGCACATGCAGCGGAGGTATGGATCCGGAGTCAGGTGGAGAAGAAAACAGCAGCCATCGATCGTCGTACCTGAACTACGAAACAAGTTAACCTACGAGATGAAACCCCGCAGGCGAGGGGTGAGTCCGAAGTGCTCACCGACGAAGGATAAACAGTGATATGCAGGCTACCGTAATACTGTAAAGAAAACACAGGCAAGCAAAACAACAGCACTTCTCAGACAAGACTGAGCCAAGACTAAAAGTATATCTTATTATCATTTCCAATTTTATCTTCTGGGCCCCGTCACTAGACAAGCTAGGGTCGTACCAGGTTATCAATTAATTCTGGATGCCAGGTCATGAGAACCATACCAATTCTTACCATACCGGGACCACGTCCCAAAATAATCATACCGGGATCAACATCCCAAAATTACCATACCGGGATCAACATCCCATAATTACTATACCGGGATCAACATCCGGCATGACAGCCTAACCAAACCGGGATACACATCCCCAAACCAAGTAACCGACCATAGCATCCCAAAATTAATTTTCAAACCATCGGGTCGTACCACTACTTTCCACGTAACAATTATATCATCATCTCAATTCCAATTCCAATTTCCATCTCCAATTCCATTATCTTTTCCTCAATTATCCACAGTCAATAGTTCAACATCAATCTCAACACAGAATCCATATCACAGCCCAACAATCACAACAGCAATAATCTCAACAGTCAAATACCAACAATGAGTATCTCAACAGTTCAATCAAGCAACAAGGCACACAGAGTATTACAGGCACATAACAAAGGTTATCCATCCTCACCTTAACCGATTATCAATTATGAAAATGTCCAACAGATTCCAAGTTCGGTTCCTCAGCAAACTGCTCGTTATCAACTCCTATATCAACCAAATAATATGCACACATAAGGTGATATGCAAATGCCATGCTAATACTGTGTACCAAAAAATAAATATTGACTCGTCTCGGTTACTCTCCCGGGTTAATTTTCCATTACCATCATAATTCACCATTTATTATCCATGTGTCAAAATACCGTACTTTACTTATACTTGGATATTATTCCGGTATAATACTTTGATAATACCCTTTCCATAATTATTTTCTCCAAAATTATTATTTACCATATATATATTTCCAAAATATTATTTCCAAAAATATAATCCTTTCCCATTTTATTTTCCAAAATTATTATTTTCCCAAAATATTATTTCCATAAATTATTTTCCAAAATATATATATATTCTAGATTTTATTCTCTTTTTCCAGAATTTCTTTTCTTCTTTTTTTTTTTCCGGACTGGGCCAAATAGTGCAGCCCAGATCACTGCACAAACCCAACCCAACCCCAATGAGGAGCCTAGGTACAGGCCTATGCAGTTGGCCCAACTGCACCCAAGCCCACCAGTCCAGCCCTCAACATCTCGGCCCGCAAGCGCGACCCATGACCCGTCGGGCCAACCCGACCACACTCAACCGGGTCATCAACAATCACAGTATGCAGCTCACCTGCAGCGGCGGCGACGTCGACGCGGGGCGGCAGATCGAGGCGCGAAGGAGACGGCCTGGCGAAGGCAACGTGGAGGAGGCGTCGTGGCGTCGAGGAAGACGGCGGCGGGGCGAGATGCAAGGGCAGCAACTAAGGCGTGCGTCGGCTGCGGTGGTCGTGTGCGAGGAGGACGGCGTCGGCTGCGACTTCGGGTTGCAGCGACGAGAAGGAAAGGGAGGGAAAGGAAGGCGGCTGGTGTTGGTGACAAGCTGGTGGAGTGATGTGGTGGTCGGTGGCGGCTCGGCCATGGTAGCGGTGAAGAGATGGAGAAGAGGAAGAAAAAAAAAAGATGGGGAGAGTGAAACGACGGCACTTTGGTGTTGGGTGTGGGTGTTGTATTTTTTTTTATTTTTTTTTCCCTGGTATAAGTTTGTAGTAGGTGGTTTTGTGGGTTTTGCAAGTGAAACAAAGAAGAAATGGCGGTTGTGGGTTGTAGGCAGGAGGAAGAGGAAGAGATGTTGTGCACTGGGTTGCAGGTGAACGTGGGTTAAATAGGCAGCTAAAACACTGGCAGTTCACAGGCATAACAGGAGGAGGCGGCTGATAATTGAGCTCCTCAATTATGCAGCACTATGCACCATGTGAAGTGTGACCCGCTTGGACTAGAAAATATCCAATATACCCACTTATCTTTATTTCTGGTCCGTTAACTCAAGGATAAACCCGGCTTTTCTGAAGATTCCTGAACCCGAAAAATTCCAACTTTGGTCCGTAAAATCCGCAGAAAAATCCCGAACGTGGGACAAGGCTCGGTTTCGGAATCCAATGCTCGATTTACCACGAAATAATTACCCAAGATTAAAATCAATGGTAAATTACTGTAAATTAACTTAAACAGTCCCGGTAAAAATGAAATTTTTACCTGGGCTGTTACAGCCTACCCACCTTAAAAAGAATTTCGTCCCCCAAATTCACTCCGATGCCGTAAACAGGTGCGAATACTGAGAACGCATATGCTCCTCGACTTCCCACGTAGACTCGTTCGCAGGGTGCTTGCTCCACTTAACCTTTACCATCGGAATAACTCTATTCCTCAACTGTCTGACCTCCCGGGCAAGAATCTGTTCTGGCAACTCTGTATACGTAAGATCCTCTGCGACCTCAACATCTGCTGTAGTAACCACGTGACTCAGATCTGATCTGTACCTGCTCAACATGGAAACATGGAACACGTCATGAATCCGTGACAACTCCTCAGGTAAACACAATTTGTACGCCAAGGGTCCAACCCTTCCCACGATCTCATACGGCCCAATGTAACTGGGACTCAGCTTCCCTCTTTTCCCGAATCTGATAACACCCTTCCAAGGTGCAACTCGAAGGAAAACTCTTTCTCCCACCTGGTACTCCATCTCACGTCGATGCTTATCGGCATAACTCTTCTGTCGGTCCTGTGCTGCTCTCATACTCTACTTAACTGTCTGAATCTTGTCAACTGTCTGCTTAACCAAATTTGGACCCACAATCAAACGGAGACCTTCTTCATCCCAAAAAATTAGACTTCGGCACTTCCTTCCGTAAAGAGCTTCAAACGGTGGCATGCCAATCCTGGAATGAAAACTGTTGTTGTAGACAAACTCCGCTAAAGGCAAATACTGGCCCCAACTCCCACTGAAGTTAAGAGCACAAGCCCTTAGCATGTCTTTCAGTGTCTGGCCCCACATGAACATCGATGTTGGTAGGACTAACATCGATGTTCATGTGTTGATTAGCCTTTGCCGAGCCGAATTAACATCGATGTTGTGTGGACAACATCGATGTTCTAAGTAGGCTGGTTTTGGCCGAATCAAAATAACATCGATGTTGTGTTATCAACATCGATGTTGACATGAAGAGGCCTTGGCAGAACTCTCAAAACATCCATGTTTAAGAGTTAAACATCGATGTTCTTTGAGCTCGGCCAAATTGTTTTGAGTTCCAGAGCTCCAACAACATCGATGTTGTAATGTCCAACATCGATGTTCTTGAGTTCCAGAACCCAAACATCGATGTTTAAATGTTAAACATCGATGTTAAAATGCTACTGCCAAAACTTGAACTTTTCAGAATCTCAACAACATCGATGTTTGAAAGTTCAACATCGATGTTNTGTTAAAATGCTACTGCCAAAACTTGAACTTTTCAGAATCTCAACAACATCGATGTTTGAAAGTTCAACATCGATGTTATTGAGCTACTGCCAAAAGGTTTGGAGTTCAAGTTACACACAACATTGATGTTGTAATGTCCAACATCGATGTTATGGAGCTACTGCAAAAATTGTTTGGAGCTCGAGTTCTCACAACATCGATGTTGTAATGTCCAACATCGATGTTATTGAGCTACTGCCAAAGAGTTGGGACAATTTGATTGTCACAACATCGATGTTCCAAATGGTTGCTAGACACCGCTCTTTGCTTATAATTGTAAAATGAGATTTTACGATTATTGCTGAACGTACAAGTGCCTACAAGGTCACACACATACAGCCGTTGATTCGAGCAGGTGGTTGAACCGTGGTTGGAACATGGTTAAACCAAGGTGTGGTTGGGCCGCGGTTGGACCGTGATTGGACCAGGGTCGTTTTGGTATAATAATGATCTGAATTATTGAGCAGAGTTAGTGGTATGGTGGTGTGTTATCTGATTATGCATTAGTGGAGACAAGATAATGAGGGTCATGGTCTTTGAGGCCTAGTGTTGGCCATTAGCCTTATCACTTATGCATTATGGAAAAGAGAGAGGTAGAGTACCTTTGTGATCAGATCACTCTCTTGCTCTTCTCTTGCTTGTTTGAGTTTTTTTCAGAGCAAAAAAAAAACACATACACACTAGCTTCTTCTTCTTTGTGAAAGAAGGAAGAACACTAAACACTTAAAACATAACTCCCGGAAATCTGTTGCTAGCACACCAGTTCGGGAGAGCTCGGGTTGAAGTCGTGAGATGTTCTTCAGCCGGTTACAACGGTTCGTGTGGATACCGTAGAGGGGCGAGGCCTTTGTCTGGCTCTAGCAGATTCGGTTCTACAGTTGGGTGAAAGACCTCAACCGAACAAGGTATGTAAAATTGTTATTCGGTTTAGCTCCCTTCACATGGATCCTCCATGTGTATCCGGTGTTTCCGCTGTGCATACATGTTGTATTTTATGCTTTTTATTGTCAATTGCATGAACCGGATACTTACACGTTACACTCATAGCACCTCACCTGAGACAGAGGAAGTCTCAGGCGAGTATTCCCAAATAAAGTCCCTCCAGACTGAGTCCAAGAACTGCCTCGGTTGTAAGTATTATTGTTCCATCCACGTCCCTGACTTACTTGCATAGAGCGGCTCTGTCCATACCCTGATCGGTTAGCAGGTGTCTGGAACCTCTTGTTCTGTCCCCCAGAACTCTGTGCAGCTTGTCTTTTGCAGATCTCCTGTTGCTCTCTCTCATTGCCCAGCCAAATAATCTCGGCTCTCAAGGCATCTGATAGCATGTCCTGGTAAGTCTCGTAAACCTTGCATCCCATGACTGTCTGGATGCCAGATCGAAGACTATCCCAGAAATGTCGGCATCTAGCCTCCTAAGTAGCTACAAACTCACTGGCGTAGATAGACAGGCGGTTGAACTGGACCTTATACTCATTGACCTTCTGTTCTGTACCCTGTTGTAGCCCCAGAAACTCTCGTTTCAGCTGGTCCTGGTACGCCTCAGAAACAAACTTCCTTCGGAACATATTCATGAACTGATTCCATGGCATAGTGATTGGCGTCGGCAAATCTCTGGACGCAGACTCCCACCAATCAATGGCAACACCTCTGAACATAGCAGCGGCATATCTGGCCCACTTGTCATTCCTGCATGTCAGTTTTAGCATCACCCGGTTCATCTGTCTGAGCCACTGATCTGCATCCTGTGGTGCAGTAATTCCGGTGAAAATCTCAGCCCCAAGCTTTTCCATTTTCATATACACTGGATCCTCAACAGGTCCCTGGTTTTCCTGTTCCCGAGCTTCCATAGCATCGATACGAGCATCTCTGGCATCTTGCCTTTGCAGAATCTGAGTTACCACGTTTAACATCTGCGTAGGGTCTCCCAAAGGAACATTCGGAGGGTGTTCCGGACCTCCCGCAACTTGTTGTGGTTGATCCACCGATACCTGATCGTCATCTAGGTGTACTCCAGCATGCTGATTCCCTCCAACCGGATCCATTCGTACCTATATGAGAATGTATATATATGCATATCATATCATGACAGATCTTATGCACAAGCAAGCAACCATGCAATCACAATCATGTCCCTAATGACCTACTGCCTGCTCCGCTACCAAACTGAAGCGCCCCGACCCGTATTTACCATACACAGTAAACACGTGCCGAAACTATTCTTATTGATGGAACAGACAGTACATCGCAGTCAAAATACTACACGGTAAATCCAAATACAGCAAAAGTACAAGCAACATCTGTCACCCACACTCGGGGACCATTATTCAATCCACACAACTAGCTCAACAGCAGCAGCATTTTCCAATATAAACAGCACCATAGATAATATAGCAAAGTAGCAACCCAGCAACACATATGTTACACAGAAGCGGAAGACTTATATGCACATGCAGCGGAGGTATAGATCCGGAGTCAGGTGGAGAAGAAAACAGCAGCCATCAATCGTCGTACCTGAACTACGAAACAACTTAACCTACGGGATGAAACCCCGTAGGCGAGGGGTGAGTCCGAAGTGCTCACCGATGAAGGATAAACAGTGATATGCAGGCAACCGTAATACTGTAAAGAAAACACAGGCAAGCAAAACAACAGCACATCTCAGACAAGACTGAGCCAAGACCAAAAGTATATCTTATTATCATTTCCAATTTTATCTTTCGGGCCCCGTCACTGGACAAGCTAGGGTCGTACCAGGTTATCAATTAATTATGGATGCCAGGTCATAAGAACCATACCAATTCTTACCATACCGGGACCATGTCCCAAAATTACCATACCGGGATCAACATTCCAAAATTACCATACCGGGATCAACATCCCAAAATTACCATACCGGGATCAACATCCCAAAATAATCAAACCAGGCATGACAGCCCAACCAAACCGGGATACACATCCCCAAACCAAGTAACCGACCATAGCATCCCAAAATTAATTTTCAAACCATCGGGTCGTACCACTACTTTCCACGTGACAATTATATCATCATCTCAATTTCAATTCCAATTTCCATTTCCAATTCCATTATCCTTTCCTCAATTATCCACAGTCAATAGTTCAACATCAATCTCAACACAGAATTCATATCACAGTCCAACAATCACAACAGCAATAATCTCAACAGTCAAATACCAACAATGAATATCTCAGCAGTTCAATCAAACAACAAGGCACACAGAGTATTACAGGCACATAACAAGGGTTATCCATCCTCACCTTAGCCGATTATCAATTATGGAAATGTCCAACAGATTCCAAGTTCGGTTCCTCAGCAAACTGCTCGTTATCAACTTCTATATCAACCAAATAATATGCACACATAAGGTGATATGCAAATGCCCATGCTAATACTGTGTACCAAAAAATAAATACTGACTCGTCTCGGTTACTCCCCCGGGTTAATTTTCCATTATCATCGTAATTCAACATTTATTATCCATGTGTCAAAATACCGTACTTTACTTATACCCGGATATTATTCCGGTATAATACTTTGATAATACCCTTTCCATAATTATTTTCCCCAAAATTATTATTTACCACATATATTTCCAAAAATATGAACCTTTCCCATTTTATTTTCCTTCCAGAATTATTATTTTCCCAAAATATTATTTCTACAAATTATTTTCCAAAATATTTATATATATTCCAGATTTTATTCTCTTTTTCCAGAATTTCTCTTCTTTTTTTTTTCTAGACAGAGCCAAAAAGTGCAACCCAGATCACTGCATAGACCCAACCCAACCCCAATGAGGAGCCTAGGTGTGCCTATGCAGCTGGCCCAACTGCACCCAATCCCACCAGTCCAGCCCTCCACATCTCGGCTCGGAAGCGCGACCTATGACCCGTCGGGCCAACCCGACCACACTCAACCGGGTCATCAACAACCACGGTCTACAGCTCACCTGCAGCGGCGGCGACGTCGACGCGGGGCGGCAGATCGAGGCGCGAAGGAGACGGCTTGGCGAAGGCAACGCGGAGGAGGCGTCGTGGCGTCGAGGAAGACGGTGGCGGGGCGAGATGCAACGGCAGCAATTCGGGCGTGAGTCGGCTGCGGTGGTCGTGTGCGAGGAGGACAGCGTCGGCTGCGACTTAGGGTTGCAGCGACGAGAAGGAAAGGGAGGGAAAGGAAGGCGGCTGGTGGTGGTGACGAGCTGGTGGAGTGATGTGGTGGTCGGTGGCGGTGAAGAGATGGAGAAGAGGAAGAAAAAGAAAGAAGATGGGGAGGGTGAAACGACGGCACTTTGGTGTTGGGTGTGGGTGTTGTATTTTTTTTATTATTTTTTTTTTCCCTGGTATAAGTTTGCAGTAGGTGGTTTTGTTGGTTTTGCAGGTGAAACAAAGAAGAAATGGCGGTTGTGGGTTGTAGGCAGGAGGAAGAGGAAGAGATGTTGTGCACTGGGTTGCTGGAGAATGTGGGTTAAATAGGCAGCTAAACAGGCATAACAGGAGGAGGCAGCTGATAATTGAGCTCCTCAATTATGCAGTACTATGCAGCATGTGAAGTGTGACCCGCCTAGACCAGAAAATATCCAATATACCCACTTATCTTTATTTTTGGTCCGTTAACTCAAAGATAAACCCAGCTTTTCTGAAAATTTCTGGACCCAAAAAATTCCAACTTTGGTCCGAAAAATTCCAACTTCGGTTTCGGAATCCAATGCTCGATTTACCATGAATCAATTACCCAATATTAAAATCAATGGTAAATTACTGTAAATTAACTTAAACAATCCCAGTAACAATGAAATTTTTACCTGGGCTGTTACATTTTGGATTTGTAACGGATTTTGTCACTGATTAAATCCCTGATTAAACCCTTCGTTGCAAATCCAGTTGTGAGGAAATTTGAATTTGTAACGGACCACTTTGCGAGGGATTTAATCGGGAATCGTGCTTTACTAACTATGACGGCCTCGTTTCCCTTACAACATTTCCGTGACTAAAATCCTCACTAACGGTGGGGTTTTTTTTTCCATATCCCTCACTATTTGTAAAGTAATAAAACGCTTACAAACTAATTCCCCACTAAATCCGTCGCAAATTGTATTTACAAAAACCAAAAAAAAGCCCAATACTAATATATTAATTTATGCTCCTAATTATATTTTTTGGTACAGTAGAAATCAAGAGCGTGTGCAGACAACATAGTAAGCATATCAGTAGGAGGAGCAATACAAAATAAAAGAAATATGCAAATCTTTATTGCAATATTTTTACAGAAATACAAAAATTAATTATAAGAATAAAATAATTAAAATAGTTTTTACATAATAAAAAAAAATAAATCAGAATCCAACAAATGATGATCCGCCTATAGATCTGCTCGAAAACATCAAGCCATGGATAGATCTGCATGCCACCTTTTAGATTTGAACTAGATCTGGGAATCCCAACCTTGGGTTGGTTCGCCCCCACCTTTGCCTCCACTGGACATGTCTGGATCTAATCAGAATCCATCACCAACAATCCGATTTCGCCATGAGTACACCCAGTTCCTCAAAATCATTCACCAATCTGAACCCCAAACAACAACAACGCCACACAACAATAAGCACAAACATAGAAATAAATTAAGCACCCCACAAATACAAATCGGAAGGAAGGAAAAGGAAAGAAGAAGGAAGCCAGTGACTTATCTATCACACGGCGGTGGCGACGCGCCTTGCATAAGGCCTGACCCTCCTCCTGCGACTGGGTGTTGTGTGGAAGAAAAAGGAGATATGAGATGGAGAAGAGGAATGAGATATGACATAGATAGCGATTGGGTGTTGTGTGGTGTAGATTGAAAGGGCGGCAGCTAGGGCTTGTGTGAAGAAGAGAAGAAACGAGGGAGAGAGGAGATGAAGCGCAGCCGAGGGAGAGAGGGGGTTTGGGGAAAAGAATGAGAGAAAAGAGTGATAAGGATGCCTTAGGGTTTCTTGATGTTGCAAACTACGTCGTTTTGCACACGCATTCATCCTCCCCTAGTCCACGCACATGGTCAAAACGCGTGCTTGACTGTGTTTTATGTTGTGGCTTCTCTAAATGGCGTCACTTTACTCAAAACGACGCTATCACTTGTGTACAGATAACTCTCCTTTTAAAATTAATTTGAACTTTTTTTCAAAAACATTTAATTTAATAACCCGACTAAAATACTTTTGATAAAACTAATTAAAAATTTATAGAGTATTTTAGAAAAATAATTTTAAATAAATATAAATAATTTTTATAAATATAGAGTAAAGGCATTTTATAGAAAATTATAAGGTAAATTATTTAATAATTTATATTAGTACATTCGATTTGTAGCTTTCAGCTTTTTTTCATTAATTTTTATTTTTAAGAAATATTTTCTCATTTTTAATGAGATGTGTTCTTATTCTTTTTCAAAAATTATCATTCTATAACATTTTTATTCTAAGTTGTCCTTTTTCTATGTATATGTGCGATGCTTTTTTTTTCCGCTCGTAACGTAATATAACATGTTTTCTAATGAGGAGAACCACTAATTTTATTTCGTATACATTCATATTTTGTTAATTTTAATTTTATTTCAAATTTATATTAATATCCAGAGATTAAATATTTTTTAAAAAATATTTTTCAGGAGGATAAATATGTTATTAATTACATTCTTGATACCTTCAAGTTTTAGATAGATTCATTTGAAGATATATTGATGTAATAAAATTTTTAATATTGATTTGAAAGGGAAGATTGAACATATTTTCACATATAAAAAAATTATATGTCAGATATAATCCTTCAAATTTTTATTCTTTAATCATTAGTAAAAAATTATGATTTTACCTCTGATATATTTAAAATTTTAGAATGTCCAAGACCGTTTGGTCCTATTTGTAATACTTCCACCACTAATTTATACTAATAATTCCTATATAATTAAGACATGTAACATCAACTAAAATTTAGTAAAAAATATTTTAAAAATTAAGTAAAATATTATAGTGGAAAGAAAGGAATTGGGGGAGTAAGAAAAATAAAATTTGATGGATTCGTAAAAAATTTTGATAGAAAGCGGCGGAGAATCGTAAGACAGAAAGGAAAGAAATGAGAGAGGAGAAAAAAAGGGTAAAGTTATTAATATACTAGAAATTAGTTAGGGAAAATTTCGTTGCAATTAGTAATGTAACAGCCCGGGTAAAAATTTTGGATTTTTACCGGACTGTAAAAGTCTATTTACCGTGATTTACTGTTGAATTAATCTTGGGTAATTAATTCAAGGTAAATCGGGAGTCGTTTTCCGAAACCGAGTGTTTTCCCGCGCTCGTGATTTTCCCGCAGATTTTTCGGAACTAAGTTGGTATTTTTCGGGTTTCGGAATTTCTCGGAAAATCACACCAGAAAATAACTAAGGAGGTATCTGTTATTTTCTGGTCCGGATCGAACCCGCCTGTATTATTGGCTAATCACATGCTGCATAGTAAAATCACAAGATGAACAGTAATTTACACGGTTTAAAAGGAGCAGTAGCAGGAGGAAGAAGAAGAGAAGAAAAAAAAAAGGAGAGAAAAAAAAAAAGAAAAGAAAGAGAGAAAAAGAGAGAAAAAGAAAAGGAGAGAAAAAGAGGAAAAAAAAGAAAAAAAAAAGAGAAGAAGAAGAAAAAGGAAAAAAAAAGAAGAAAAATCAGAAAAAAAGAAAAAGAACCAATCAGAATAAAAAGAAAAGAAAAGAAAAATCTGAAAAAATAGAAAAGAAAATCGGAAGAAAATAGAAAGAAAAAGAAAGAAATAAAAAAAAGAAGAAGGGTACTGTTCATCGTCACCCGCCTCTGGTCACTATACACTCCGGCCTGATCCGCGCCGCCGTGCACGACACCGCCGCCCCCAACCTCTGCGCCGAGCCGTCGCGACCTCACCCATGCCTTCCCCGAGTTCTTACGCCGCCGGACGCTCCTGCACGAGCCGTTGACCCGGCGTAGAACCCACGGATCCGACTTCCTTCCGCCTCCTGCTCAGCCGCCGCGACGCCGCGCCCAGCTTCCGGTCTCCTTCACGTCGCCATCGTCCGCCGCGTCTGCTTCTGTGCACGCTTCCCTCCCTCGCGCCGCCGCCGTCGTCACCAGCTGCAGCAACCCGAGGTGAGGCCGGGTTTCCGACCCGTTTGACAGGCGGGTCGCGCCTGGGTTGCGGGTTGGATTATTTTATTTATTTATTTATTTTTTAAATATATATATACACACAATTACTGGTATTTAATTTTCAAGGAAAAAATATATATTTTTATATTTCAAAAAAAATATGGTAAATTCTGTGTTATGGTTTATGGTTTTGAAATATATATATACTTTGAAAAATAATTAAGTAATGTTTTAGGAAAAACTAGTATTATTTGGAAAATAAATAAATATATATATACCTTGAAATTAAATTCTGTAAATTTAATATATATATTATTTCGTCTGCAAAATTATGATTTTGGTATATGTATATGAATATGTATTTTGGAAATTAAAGTTAATTATATTTTGTGTTGGAAAATTAAATTGTATATGTATTTAGAAAAAGATAAATACTATATATATTCTCTGAAAATTATAAATAGGTTATTATTTTCTGGAAAATTGTAGTAATTGTTATTTTGGAATATTATAGTTATTTTATGAAGATATATTTTGAAAAAGAGTTTTTAATTAAAGTATGGTACCGAAGTAGTATTCGGATATACGTTCGGATAAATATTTTCGGTAAATGGAAATAATAACGGCTAAGAACCGGGATGGGTAATTTCGTAGTTTGGGCATCATAGTACCGATTATGTGCATTTATGTGTATATATGGTTTTGTGGTATAGGTTTGGATATCGGGCAGTTTCCCGAGGAGCCAGCGTCGGACCGGTCATAGTTTCCGAAGTTGAGTAATCGACCAAGGTGAGGATGGATTTCCTTCAATATATGCCTTGTTACTCGGTATTTGTGTTTTGTTGGTTATTGCTATGTTGCATGTTTTATTTGGTGTTTTGGTTCGGGATGTCTATCCCGATGTCCTGTTTGGTTTTCGGGATGTTTATCCCATGTCGGTTATTTTGGACATTTGTCCTTGAGTCGTTTTGACACCAAATAAATGGGTTAATAATGAATGGTGACAAGGATGTCGATCCTTGGTATTTTTGGATAGGGATGTCTATCCCGGTATCCTGGTTAGGGATGTCGATCCCTGTTATTTGTTTTTAATGACGGTATTATAATTTTCGCGTGATAGGTAGTGGTACGACTCGATGGTTAGAAAACTGTTTCGTGGTGGCCTTGACCTGGGTTACTTGATAAGCATGTCTATGCTTAGCATGTCTATGCCTGGGATGTCTATCCCGTGATATATTTTTGGGATGTCTATCCCTGGGTTCGTATTTTTGGGATGTCGATCCCTGGATTTGGTCTGGCACCCGGAATGTGTTGATAACCAGGTTTGACCACTAGCTTATTCGTGACGGGGCCCGGTAAAGATAAAATTGGAAATTAGAATTTTGTTTGAGTCTTTTGGGTCGGTTTTACTTATTTTTGGACTTGAGTAATTTTTAGTGTCCATATTGATCGTCTTTCCATTGTCGTGAGCACTTCGGACTCACCCCTCACCTGCGGGCTTTCATCCCGTAGGATGAGTTATCTTTTGGTACAGGTTGATGCATTCCAGACAGGCTGCAGCGTATTCCCTTGAACAGGGCTCGGATCCATAGTTTGCATTATGTCGCATACAGTGTTAGTGAGTTGTTTAAAGTCTTCCGCTGTGCATACTTTTGTTATTTTTGGGCCATTGGGCCGGATTTATTATTGTTGATGTTTATCATTTTGGGCCGTTGGGCCCGAGTTATTGTTTTATGCACTGTATGCTTGGGTTTGTCTAGTTGGGTTGTTACAGTTCCGGCTCGTGTTTACTGTGTACGGTAAATTCGGGTCGGGGCGTCTCAAGTAAGGGAAAATTATCCGTTGCAATTAGTAAGGGAAAATTCCGTCACAATTTGTAAAGAAAAATTATCTGTTGCAATTTGTAACGAAAAAAATATCCGTTACAAATTAGTAACGGACAAATCCCTCACAGATCCCTCACAACAAAGGCGGGAAGGAGGCGGGAAAAATATTAGATTCGCGGGCAAAAATTACTCACGGCATTTGTCACGGAAAAATAATCCCACGCTAAATCCGTCACTAACTTTTTGTGACAGAAAATTTTCCTAACTAATCCTGTTGCAAAGCTCACTTTTGCCTGACATTCCGATTCCTTGCAAAATCCGTCACTATTAGTAACGGAAATTTTACTTCACACAAAATCCGTTAGTAAATGGCTGTTTTCTAGTAGTGTTACTCCAATGAATTAACATAATTCATTTAACATCATTGTACTCTCTGTTAGTACAATGGAAATCCACTATAATATATACCAAGACTTTGTGGTATATCTGAAATGATTTTTTTAAAGTCTGCACAAAGCAGCCCCTTAACCACATTCCTGATTGTGAATATATTGAAGGCTCAATCCGCCCACAACAGTAACAAATTCTCAACAATTCGTGCATACTCATACTGAGTTATCAGATCTCTCTTAAATTTAATTAGAATTTATATTATAAGGGAATAGTCACTAGTACGATATCAAAGTATCCAAACTTCTTAAGAAGTTCCTATATTTGTAATAGCATTAAGCTACCATCTTCCTTTATAAATTTAAACCATACACAATACTTACTTCACCATATATTAAAATTTAAAGCAAGAAAAATACTTCGATAACAAATATAACAACTACATTGTTATATAACACAAATGAATAAAATCATTATTTCATACACAATCAATTATGGTGGGTTCATCAAAATTCTATGGTGCTAAAATTAAGCATCTTTACATATAATTTTGTTTTCACAAAATTCTAGAGTTCACGAAAGAATCTTAATTAGTTAGCACCCAATCAAAATATTTGACTTGATTAATATCAAAACAAGACATGCTATGAAAATATTTTCCACATAATTTTTCCTTCTCAAAATTAAGGAAATAAAAACCCCCATATTTTTAAAAAATTTCAAGCCACTTTTAAAAAAATATATAATTTAGTTCTTCACTAAGCATCTTACTAAAAGATGACAAGAAAAAGAATATTCATGAGCATTTTTATAAATAAACCCATAGCACATAGAATAAGAATAATTTCACATAAATTATTCAACCAATGATATCTCTAATAAAACCTTGATCACAAAAGCCTTTTGATAAGCACATTAATTTTGCTTATTATACTAACTCCAAATTACACATTAATCCCAAATTTTCACAATAATATCATATAAATTTAATTTATATGATCATAAGGTACATATGAAAGCCAAGATTTATTCAAATGTGAGTTTAGAAAAAATTATTTATTCCAAGAATTTTAATAATTTTGGAATCTCAAAGACAAAGATGTCTTTCTTCATCCCTTACTAGACTGTAAGAGGAAACGACTTATGGTAGCATCTTAATATACCACTCAGTTTTTATACAAGACAAGTTTGAGTAACATAATTTTATTTACTCACATTTGCCACAAAATAAATTTTTCGAGAAATGATCACAACTCTAGCATCATCTCGTGAACCAAATCAAATTTTGATTTAGGAGGATTTTCATTTCTCATGCCACTTTTATATTTATATAAATAAAATCATTTGGCTCGTTCACAAATAGAATAAATGTCTTTACTTAAATCGGGATTAGATTTCACATAGGGCTTGTAATCAAAATTTTATTAGAGGACATACCTTTCACCAGGCTAGCTTTTATTCTTTTTCCTATATGTGCAACCTCGATTTTCTCCTTTGCACCTTTTAGTTTCTCTTCCACCATTAGTTTTGTAAAAGCATAAATCAACCAAAAAAAACTTCATAAGAACAACGTTCATAAGAGAAAACTAAAGGAAAAAATAATAAAATATTCCTTTAGATTGTTGAAAAAATTGGAGCATAACACATAACCTGAGGCGTGCTGGGCACTGTCCTAAAGGAATATTTTGCCTATGGCAAAGTCCTCCCAGAATTCAACAGGTTCCTCTGCTTGTAAAGGCAGGACTTCAGAAACTACCAAGAACAAAAAGAACCTAGCACTATATATAAAAGTACACTAGAGAAGAGAGGAGAAAGAGCTCAACACTTGTTGTGCATGCTGGTCTCTACCAAATGAAAAGAGACCTCTATATATAGGCTCCAAAATATGCACTAATTGTTAGACAATTTATTACCACAATTTAATTTGAAAAATTAAATTGAATAGTAACTCCCAAAACAATGCACACAACGGCAAAAATCTGTAAAGTCCATGTGCCAAATTATTCGGCATTAATACCATTAATTGTATGGACATGTGAATATTCGAAAGGAAGATAAATGCCAACGTTCAAAGCATTAAGACCAAAAACTTGATTGAAAGAATTTGATGAGAAAACGGTTATTTGTACAAAACATTTAAATGAAAAATATTTCTTTTGAAATAAGTAATATATATCCAATATTTTTTAGGATGTGGAATTTGTTGGGGGCAAAACAAATAGTGGTACGAGCACAAAACAACAAAATTTAGTTATTATTTTATTTATATTGGGAGGATTATTTATAACAATTTACAGAATAACTATTTGTAAGCATGTTCTGAAAAAACTTATTTATAAGCATGAGTTTTTCTCCTATTAAGTTTATGTTATATGTCCATGGAAAACCTGTTGCAACTGTTTTATTTAATAGTGGATGAGTAGGTATAAATTTTAATTTAACTATATTAAATAAAAAATTTATTTAAATCATTTTATTCTTAGTTTTTACTTTCGCTCTTTTGGGGATGTCTTAAGCAATAATAAGAAAAAACTGTCGTTACATGACAACAAGCAATTTTTAATGTTTTATTGGTATAGTAAGTTCTCTTTTTTCTCACTCTTTCCATCCCTAAAAACATAAAAAGTATATCTAATATGCAAAAATAATAGTTTGCATGGAATAATGATGTCTATGCGATTCTAATAACAGTGCAGTTGGCACGAACAAAAAAAATTGATAATCACATATAAGATGGTTATGTTATAATAATTTAAGTCATAAGGCTACCAGTAAATAAATATAGCATATTATATTTTACACGTCAGATTATGAACCACAAGAATAAATTTATACTGTTTCTGTACATTTTTTAAAAAATGAAACCATCTTTTTGCACCAAATAAAATAGTACAATGTATCCAATAAAAAAATAAAATAATATAATCTTTAGCCATATATTAAAATAAATAATGTTGAAAAACATCATTTACAATTTACTTCCTCCGCCGTCGCAGCGAAGCAAGGCTGACTTCCTAGTTCTTTATAAAGACTAAAATTTATGATTAAATATTTTTAAAAAAACTTATGGAAAATTATTTTAGATAAATATAATATCTACATTGTTAAAGTAAGAAAAAATTTATAAAATATTTATTCTAACAAAATAACTTTTAAAATCATGAAATAAATATGATTTATAAAATAAGTATGATATATATAAAAAGTAAGAAATAAATAAAAATAATATTTGATCAATATAAAAATAAAATCATGTGTTAATAAAATTTAATAACTACTAATTAAGATAAAGTAAATGTAAAAAATATATTACTACTTATAAATAATATTAATAATGCAAGAAAATGAAAAATTTATTATAAGTCAACAAATAATCTTAATATTGATGAAGAAGTTAGCAAATAATAACAGTTATACACAAACGTTATATTGAATAATTAAATACTATATTAACTTAAAAATACAAAAAAACTATATGTGAAGAGAAGAAGATGAAATGGTAATAAAATAGATAATAAAATTAATTTTAAAACTGAGCATGCTTAAATAACAAATATAAGTAATATTATTTTTTACTAAAAAATTAGTTAAAATTGTAAACTAAACCATAAATAATATTAAAAGGGATTAAATATATGACTGGTTCCCCTTACTATATTGAATTGATATGAATGTTCCCTCTAAACTAGGGCTGCAAATGAGCCGAGCCGAGTCGAGCTTTTGATGGCTCAGGCACGGCTCGTGAAACTTTAACCAAGCTCAAGCTCGGCTCAGGCTCATCTCATGCTCGGCTCGTTTAGTAAGCCTTATTGAGCTATAAACGAGCTAATAATTACAAATTAAGGTCATGAAAAAAATATATTATTAATTAATAATTTAACTAATCAATCATATTAACTATTATATTATATAAAATTAAAAGTATTTTATTAATGACATAATAATAGAAATATTTTTTAAAAGATGATAGATCTATTATATTCAATAAAAATTAAAAATAAATCATTATTCCAACTTCAAGATTTTAAAAAAAAATTAATATAAAATGCAATATAAGCTAATTAAGTTATTTAGTTTCTTGATTATGACCTAATTAAGTTATTTTATCATCTAAAGTTCAATCTAATAGAATATAATTTATAATCTTAATTTTTTAAGAAAACATGATTGATGAATCTCTCACAAGTTACTTATCGACCTAAATGAGCCAAGTTCACGAGCTAACGAGTCGAGTTTCAGCAAGCTCGGGCTTGGC
>JAKUCV010003161.1:0-41372 GCA_028386065.3 Turnera subulata | reverse complement strand
GAAGGCAGGGCAAAGTGAGTGGCTGAGGTTGAGTTGCTTGGTATGGATGAGCCACAGTGGCAGAAGAAGGTGCAGCCTGAGATTGTTGCAGCCATGAAGCTCAGTTAAAATGTAACTAACTACCAACTGCCAAAAACTGCTTTAAGACATCAAAAGGAGGATAGATAATCCAAGTATCCAACACACACACACACACACACACAAAAAAAAGAGGATTACAAAGGGATATTATATTTAGATATTGTTGATTTGTCTTAACCGCTTTGTTAACTCAAAAAAAAAAAATGAAAAAAAAATGATGACTTTGAAGTAAGGAACGGCCAACCACACAACCCTGCCACATAAACTAGCATCTCTTCTTGTTTGCTCCTAAAAGAATAAAGATTAATCACATCACAAGATTATATGTCACTAATGAATTTTGTGCACTAGCCACAACTATAAGGACGAGAAGGGAGCTCACATCAATGCTTTCGTCCACCCTTTATTTGTTTAGTCTTTCTAGTCACTTAAGAGATTGAGACTAATTATTATTTTTGTTGTTAATCTGTTGGTATTTCTGTTTATTGTCAATTCCTCTAATTCCAACCCTAAAGATTCCGAAGTCCTGTTTATTTATTTATTCATAAAACATGCTAACATTTTCTGTAAGGCTAGCATTTGCATTGTATAAGTAGTATGTCGGGATGATATCCCATAAATATTTCATACTGACTGACATACATGAAGTGCGATTAATAGGGAAAAAAAAAAGATTGAAATTGAAAAAATATCTAAACAAATAAATGAGGTTGAAAAATTAATTGGCTTGTAAGTCTGTTCTTCCCAACAAGTTCGGGTTTCTCTCTCGCCCTTTGCGAGACTCTCTCCCTTTCTTAGGGTTTTTTCCTGTTACAGGCGGCTCTCCCTTTCTAGGGTTTTTGCATATTATTTTTTGTTCTGAGTTTGTTTATCACATCGTCCGGTTGTGCTATCGGCTGCTTGCATCCCTATGGAAGCGGGTGGACGACCGGAGGAGAAGGGGGAAGGTGGGGGTTTTAGGGGTCGCCCTGATCCCGCGGAGACAGAAAGGGAGGTTGTGGTGGTGGAGGAGGATAGTGAGGATGAACAAGATCTGTCGGCCTCTCTTTGTTTGGTTGCGAAAATATGGACTGAGAGACCTTTTAATACTCGTGCTTTTATGAATACTATGAAGCAGGTGTGGCGCCCTGCTCATGATGTCGAGGTCTCTCAGCTGGATCGGAATTTGTTCGCATTCTAATTTTTTCATTGGCGGGACAAACAAAGAGTGCTCGATAACGAACCCTGGAATTTTGATGATCAAGTGATCCTTATAACCGAATTAACTGGGGAGGAACATCCCTCTTCCCTCCAGTTTTTTCAGGTTCCGCAGTGGGTTCGTGTCTATGATATTCCTTTTAATCACAGGTCGGAGAAAACGGTGAGGGCTCTAGCGAAGAAGATTGGGATTTTCCAGGGACTTGAAGAGGAATGCAATATTAAGAGAGGTAAATATATCAGGTTCCGGGTGTGGTTTGATGTGCGTCGGCCTCTGGTTCGGTGGTCGCTATTAGTTGGGAAATCTTCTGCTTCGGTATGGGTCTTTTTTAAGTATGAGAGGTTGCCTCTGTTTTGCTTTTATTGCGGATGTTTAGGCCATATTGATAGGGATTGTTCGGAGGGAGATGATGAGGAGTTGAACCTCAAGGACACACCCTATGGGAATTGGTTGAGGGCCTCCCCAAAGAAGATAATCGCTGCTCGTCTTGGTAGAGAGGAGGAGATGGCCTCAGTTCGCCGAAAACTTGTATTTAAACCTTCCTCGGTGGCAGCCTCGTCTAAGCATTCGGATGAGAGCTCTAGTTCTCCTGCTGCTAATCGAAGTTTGGGTCCTCAGGTCGCAGCTCGTCGTCAGGAATGTTTCGGGCTAGGAATATGGCTCCGGAGGTGGATGAGCTCGTTGATGATTTAGGTGACCTATCGGTTAAGAATCTAGAGCAAGCTCTAGAGGGGGTTCAGTTATTTGGTGGATCCATAAAGAAGCCAGAGGGGGGAAATAGGGCTGTAGGTAGCGTGGATTGTGATCGGGTGCAGGTGCTTTTTGATAATGAGGTTGGGTTGGCTCCCGGTGTTTTTACTGCTGGCTCGGATTCCCCCGCTAATGGTGTCAGTACGATGCGAGAAGGGAGGGTGCAAACCAGTCGACCCGAGAGGAATGTGCAGGTGGATCATGCATTACGTACTAATATTACAGATTTGCCATTTTTTACTACTGTGCTAGAGGTGATTGTTACCAAGGTTGTTCCGGAAATTGGAAAGGATGGGGACCAGAGGTATGACTGTCTGTCCGTCTTTCAGGTAACGAATCTGAATCCCAGTGCAAAGATGACACCTTCAGTTTCTGCAGGTGTGCAGATTTATGTAAGGGAGGATGATGGTTTGGAAAGAGGCCGTGGTGGTTATTCTGAGGAGGTAGAGGTCCTTTCCCCGGTGCAGGGTCAGAGTGGCTGTTGCTCCAGTGGCTATGGGATTGGAGAGGGGTGTGCTTAAACGCAAAGGTGACGCTCCTGTGGATGGTGAATGTGGTTTGATGGCAGAGGGTGGGAGTAAAAAGTTTAAGGATACGAATCATGGGTTTGTTAGTGGATCGGATGGCAGCCTCCGCCAGACATTATGAATCTCTTTTGTTGGAATTGCTCTGGTTTGGGGGATCCACAGGCAATTTCCTCTCTTTGCAAGCAGTTGATGCTTGAAAATCCTCTCCTAGTTTTCCTCTCCGAAACTAAGCTTAAAAGTTTTGAAATGGAGAGAGTTCATCGTAGAATGAATTGGGATGGCATGTTGGTGGTGGAGTGTGCGGGTACGGGCAGGCAACGTAGTGGGGGGTTGGCTCTATTGTGGAGGGAGAGTATTGACGTTACTCTTCTTTCAATGTCCCTTCATCATATTGATGTGCTTGTGTCTGGAATTGGGGAGGGTGGCGAGTGGCGGTTTTCAGGCATTTATGGGTGGCCTGAGAGTACTGAAAAGTGGAGAACTTGGGACCTGATGAGGAGTTTAGGGGATCAATCTTCACTTCTTTGGCTGTGTAGTGGGGACTTTGATGAAATTTTGTTTCAGTGGGAAAAGAATGGGGGAAATCCGAGGTGCTTCTTTGCCATGCAACAATTTCATGATGCCATTTCCGAGCTCCAGTTGATTGATTTGGGCTACTCAGGTTGCAATTACACTTGAGCTAATGATCATCAAGATGGATCTTTCATTGAGGAGCGCATTGATCGTTTTGTCACATCTCCCTCATGGTCGCTTATCTTCCCGGATGCATTGGTTAAGCACCTTCCCAGGCAAGGCTCTGACCATGCTCCTTTAAAGCTCCTCTTTGATAAAAATTTATCTTTTGTATCACGGGCAAAGAAAATCTTTCGGTTTGAGCAAGTATGGCTTTCTAATGAGGGGTGCTGGAATACTGTGGAGGGAGCTTGGCATGATAGGGAGTTTGACTGCCCTGTGAAGGTGGTGAAGGAAAAGATTAATTCTTGTGGTATTCAGTTGGCCGAATGGAGTAAGAGAAATTTTGGAAATATCACTAAGGAAATAAAAGAAAAACGTCGAATCCTGGGTGAACTTCATCTCCAAGTTCAGTCTGTGGATGCTGTAGCTCGGACGAAAAAGATAAATGCAGAGTTGGCCGAACTAATCCGGAAGGAGGAACTATTATGGGCTCAGCGCTCGCGATTTAATTGGCTTAAAGCGAGAGATAAAAACACTAGCTTTTTCTTTCACAAGACTAATCAACGGCGGCGCAGTAACACCATTGTGGGAATCAAGAATGCCGCGGGGGTGAGGGTTTCTAAGTAGTCGGAAGTGGTATCTGTGTTCAATGAGTATTACTCTTCTCTTTTCTCGGCCAATAACACTTTATTCTGTGAGCCTGTTTTACAATGTATTGGCAGACGTATTACTCCGGATATGGCTGATTCTTTGGCAGTCCCATTTACACGAGAGGAGGTGTTTGTGGCCCTGTAACAAATGCATCCCCTCAAGGCACCTGGTCCGGATGGTATGTCCCTTATCTTCTTCCAGAAATTTTGGTTTGTTGTTGGTGATGATGTTTGCTTGCTAGTGTTAGATGTTTTGAATAATGGAGCTGATCCCTCGTCTATCAATCATACTTTCATTACTCTGATTCCCAAGGTCAAGAGTCCTGAAGAATGCAGTTAGTTTTGTCCAATTAGTCTCTGTAATGTGATCTTAAAACTCATTACAAAGACAATTGCAAACAGGCTGAAACTAATTCTTCCGGATATTATTTCTGAAGAACAGAGTGCTTTGGTCCCGGGAAGGCTGATAACTGACAATGCTCTTATTGCTTTTGAGTCTTTCCATTATATGAAGAAAGTATGTTCTAGGAAGAGAGGATATATGGGGCTTAAGCTTGAAATGAGCAAGGCCTATGATAAGGTGGAGTGGGATTTTCTAGAGGGGGTTCTGCACATAATAGGGTTCAGTGAACATTAGGTGAATTTAATTATGCGCTGTGTTCGTTCTGTTAGTTACTCTTTGCTCATTAACTAGTGCCCTCAGTCCACCATTGTTCCTACTCGTGGGATTCGACATGGTGATCCTCTATCGCCCTATCTATTTTTGTTTTGTGCGGAGGGCCTCTCAGCTTTACTCAACAAGGCCAAGGTTGAGGGTAGACTACATGGTGTTCAGGTTTGTCGTAGTGCCCCTGCTATTTCCCACTTATTTTTTGCCGATGATAGTATTCTATTTGCCAAGGCTTCTATTGCAGAAGGACGGGTAATTGCTTCTATCTTGGACCAGTATGAACTGGCTTCAGGCCAGAAGGTGAACCTTGATAAGTCAGAAGTGTTCTTTAGCCGAAATGTACCTGATCAGTTGATATCTCAGATCCAAGGGGACTTAGGAATAAAGGCAGTTGACACTTTTGAAAAGTATCTGGGGTTGTCGGCTATGATTGGTGGGTCTAAGAAGAGAGTCTTTGCTTGTGTCCGGGATCGTATTCTCAAAAAAATGGGGCAATGGAAGGAGAGGTTCCTCTCTGATGCAGGTCGGGAATTGTTTATCAAGGCTATTGCCCAAGCAATTCCTAATTATGTTATGAGTTGCTTCATGCTTCCTAGCTCTATTTGTGATGAGATTGAAGTTCTTATCCGGAAGTTTTGGTGGGGTCACCGTGATGGGAAGAGAAAGATCCATTGGCTTTCTTGGGATAAACTTTGCAAGAGGAAATCGGCGGGTGGTTTGGGTTTTCGGGCTATTGATGCCTTTAATCTTGCTTTTCTTGCTAAACAAGGTTGGAGGTTGATCGTTAATGAAACCAGTCTCCTTTACCGAATTCTTAAGGCTCGTTATTTCCCTCGCACCTCCTTTATGCAAGCTACACTTGGTCATAACCCCAGTTACACCTGGAGAAGTATCTTAAAGGCGAGACCGATTCTTAATGAAGGGGTTCACTGGTTGATAGGGGATGGGCAGCAGGTTCGTGTCTGGGGAGATAAATGGCTGCCGAGTGCTAGTGCTTGCCAAGTCCAATCACCCATTTCAGTCCTTGATGTTGATGCTCGTGTTAGCTCTCTCATTTAGGAAGAGATGACTGAGTGGAAGTATAACTTAGTGGATACTATCTTCCGGCCTGACGAAGCCTAGTTGATTAAGAGCATTCCTCTTAGTGGTCGACCCCTCCCCGGACAATCCCTATTGGTATCTGAGCCCCTCAGGTGTCTATACCGTCAGAAGTGGATATCAGGTTGGTCTATCATTGTTACATCCCCAGATCGCCTCTGAGACACCCTTCTTGCCGGATGTCAATCCTTCTTGGTGGAAGCAATTATGGAAATTGTCCATTCCTCCCAAGATTCGATCTTTCGCCTGGAGGATTTGCACCAATATACTCCCGGTCCGGACTAATGTTGCTGCCAGGTTGGCGGCGGTTGATACGATGCGCCCGAGGTGCAATGGCTCTTGTGAGAGCATTCTGCACTTGCTAAAGGAATGCACCTGGTCCCAAGAGGTTTGGTGGGCTAGTCAGGTGCCTGTGGATATTTGCTCCATTGATGCGGAGGACCCTTACTCATGGTTACAAACTATTTGTAACTCCTTGGGAGTGCCGATGTTGGAGAAAGTGCTAACTCAATGTTGGCTTATTTGGAGAAGTCGGAACCTTCTTGTCTTCCAGAACACTCAGAATATTCCTATTCGTGTGGCTAGGGCTGCTACATCCTTTCTTGCTGAGTATATGGAAGGCAATGAAAGACAGGGGGCTGTGATTAAGCCGAATCGTCCAAGTCGTTGGCAGCTGCCTCCGATTAATGTTCTTAAAATCAACACTGATGTTGCCATCCACTCCTCCTCGGGCTCAGCTTTTGGTGCTATTATTCGGGATTGGCATGGATCAGCGGTAGGTATGGGGCTCAAACATATTCCTGCACAACTTGAACCTGCTGTAGGGGAAGCGATGGCTGCTAGGTTTGGACTATGTCTTGCACTCGAGATGAAAGCCGAAAGGGTGATACTGGAGAAGGACTCCCAGGTCGTTATCCATGCTATCTGGTCCCGTTCTCCACCTAACAATCTGCTGGGTCGTGTGATCGGCGATCTTATTTCTTTAGCTAGCTCTTTTGTTTATTTTCAAGCTATTTTTGTTCTCAAAACTTGTAATAAGGCTGCTCATACTCTTTGTCACCTTCCTTGTGAGCATGCCACTGAACGATTTTGGTTTACTCATTTTCCAAGCTCTGTGCTAGAGCATACTGCAGCTGATGTAAACTTTATTCACTCTGAATAAAATTTCGATCAGCTTTTCCCAAAAAAAAAAAAAATTTAATTGGCTTGTAAAGCCTTCCCTACTTTAGGAAAGTGTAACATAAAAAGAAAAAAGAAAATATATACGTAGTGGGCTGGGCTCCGCTTCACACCCAAATTCTGTAACCCAAACGGCTGAAAAATTTGAAAGCGAAGCACAGAAAAGGAAAAAAAAGAAAGAAACGCTCCAAAACGCAAAAACAAATACCACATAGCCGTTAGATAACATAACACAGCTCCTCTCATTTCAAAAATCCCCTCTCTCTCTCTCTCTAAAGAACTCTCTTTCTCTCTCTTTAGACAAAAACAAGGTTCTCTTGCTTCTTTACTCGAATCGAGCGACATGGATTCCCCTCTCTCAGATCCAACGGCCGAGATTCTCCCTCCGAAGTCGGATCCCACTCTTTCCCCGTCGAAAATCACAGGTTCTTTGAGTTCGATCTTCGCGCTTTTCTTTTCTTTCATTTCATTTTGTTTTCTTTGACCGAATCGCTTAATTGATGCGTTGAAATCCCCAATTCCGTTGCAGATCAAACCCTAGAAACGGAGACTACTGAAGAAGGTAAGCCTCTTCTGCTGTTTTGGTTGAATTGTGGTTCTTTGTCCGGTTTTTGAAACCCTAGATTGGTGCCGGATTTTAGCTTTTTAATGTGTTATTATCATCTTAGTTAGTAGTGGATTGAAGTGAAATTTAGTGTTTCCTTTTGGCTGAGTTGTTAGTGTTTGGCTCAGGGATGGTTGAGGAAACGACTACCCATTCCATGGATGAGGGGAGTGCATCGAGCGAGAGCCGAGAAATTTCTTCGGCTCATGGGCCCACGCTACCTATTTTGCAGAAAATAATCAACTTGAGCCATCGAATTCAGGTAATAGAAGATTTCTCTCTTATTCTTCCTTGAGAATAATCTCTAGGGTTTTTGTTTTTTAACAAATGAACTGATTTCTGTGATTATGGGTGAGTGATTGGGTGGTATGGTGAACATAAGAGACAGTGAAGGAAGTTTTCTAATTTTTTGGGTTTTTTTTTGGCTGCTTCAGGATTTGAAGAAAGACCATACGTGTCTCTCTGATCAAGTGAAGGCTGTTGTTGCCGATTCGGTTCCCGGTCCTCAAGTTTTAGACGCTCTTAGACTTCTCAGTGAGTATCTCTTTTGGCATTTGGTCTTTGGCCCTTTGGTTTGGTCTTTTGTCTTTTTGCTTAGCTAATTTTGGTGGATTTGATTGCTGTGCTGATTGTTTCAGGCGATGAATTTGGCTGCTTGAAGAAGAAGTATCTACAGGAGTCGTCTGAACGAAAGCGGCTTTACAATGAAGTTATCGAACTCAAGGGCAATATCAGGGTCTTTTGTAGATGCCGGCCACTAAGTCCAAATGAAACTGCTAATGGGTCCTGTTCTGTTGTTGATTTTGGCTCATCCCAAGAGAATGACTTGCAGATTGTTACCTCTGATTCATCCAAGAAGCAATTCAAGTTTGACCATGTTTTCGGGCCTGATGACAGCCAAGGTCAGCTGTGATCTTTTTACCAACTTTAATGCCATAGAACTATCGCAAGCATTTAAAATCGTATGCTCCTTTAAGTTTCTGATTTCCTGTGTCTCTACTGTGTTCAGAGGCTGTTTTTGCACAAACCAAACCTATAGTAACTTCAGTGATGGATGGCTATAATGTTTGTATATTTGCTTACGGACAAACTGGGACCGGCAAGACATTTACAATGGAGGGCACCCCTGACAATAGAGGAGTGAACTACAGGACTTTGGATGAGCTGTTCCGGATTTCTCAAGAGAGAACCGGTGTCATGAAATATGAGCTATATGTTAGCATGTTGGAGGTTTATAATGAGAAAATAAGGGACCTTCTTGTAGAAACTTCTGATCAACCCCCTAAAAGGTCAGTTCCCATAAACTACTTGGATTACTTACTTGTTATGTTACTTAAATTTTGACCATTGGATTCGGAGTTGGAATTTTTTTGCTTTTAGAGGTGCAAATGAATAAGCATATCATAGCAGCATTTTCATTTCCTTTACTTTTTTGCAAATGCCGTCCTTATAAAGCATGTCCTTAACAATAAGCATGTCCCCAATATGGTGGTCCACTACAGATTATATTAAGGAGGGTAATGAATGACCTGGTTTTGTATAAAGCATGTCCTTAACAATGGAGATATTTATTTGGTACTGCGGTATGCATGAGTATCTGTTGGTAGTAATTTTGTTTCGTCATCTGTTTTACAATAGGTAGTTGAAATCCACATATACGTATTAAGGATGATGAACCATAGGTTTTGTGCAACGTATGCAAAGAAAGCTTAAGATGATAAGAATTTGTTTTAGGGGTAGTAATAAGAAAATTTCAAAGTGAAATTAAAACAGAATTGATGATATTTGTTTGTTAACAAAATTGTTTATGTTGTGCAATATGAAGGTTGGAGATAAAGCAAGCAGCCGAGGGAACTCAAGAAGTCCCAGGACTTGTTGAGGCTCGTGTCAGTGACACAGAGGAAGTGTGGGATATATTGAAGTCTGGAAGTCGAGCCAGATCAGTTGGATCCACCAGCGCAAATGAGCTGAGCAGCCGTTCCCACTGGTAAATTAGTTCTGTTGCTGTTTCTGGTTTATGTCTGATGATAGATTTTGGACGTTTTACAACATGTATTTAAAATTTCAAGGGTAGACCATGGTATTGCTATACCCAAACGGATTTTTAGGAATATATGGATCTGTGCTGATGGAAGGACTATTTTTCCCTGTAGCCTGTTGAGAGTGACTGTGAAAGGGGAGAACTTAATAGATGGGCAGAAGACCAGGAGCCATCTTTGGCTGGTAGATTTGGCAGGTAGTGAGCGCGTGGGAAAGATTGAAGTTGAAGGTGAAAGGTTGAAAGAATCTCAATTCATAAACAAATCTCTCTCAGCGCTTGGTGATGTTATCTCTGCCCTTGCATCCAAAACAGGCCATGTTCCTTACAGGTCTTCCTCTCTGTCTGTTTTAGAGTGACTATCTCTCTTCCTGTGTGTGATATAGCTATGAATATTATTCGCTCATCTGTTTCATCTGATGGTCGTTGAACACATATTTTATTTGCGATTCAGGAACTCGAAGCTGACTCATATGCTGCAGAGCTCTCTTGGTGAGTGCATGTTTCTAAATTTTTTGATATGGAGCTCTCTAGAGATGCATTTCTTTGTTGTAAATTCTTCGACCTATGGAAAATCAGCAGCCATCGTGGTGGCTGGTATGAGTTGCAGCCAATGAAGATATTAACTAGTACATGAACTGCAGGAGGAGACTGCAAGACTATGATGTTCGTCCAGATAAGCCCAAGTTCTGCGGACCTTGGAGAGACTCTTTGCTCACTGAATTTTGCAACTCGAGTACGGGGAATTGAAAGTGGCCCTGCTCGCAAGCAAGCAGATGTAGCAGAGCTTTTCAAATACAAGCAAATGGCATGTATTCTTGTTCAAATTAGAAAAAGCTGTGTTCTGCTTGGTTTCAATTTGACGATGTTTCTAAATTCTGTCATCATGCATATCTAAATTCACAGGCAGAGAAGCTGAAGCATGATGAGAAAGAAACAAAGAAGTTGCAGGACAATTTGCAATCCTTGCAGTTGAGACTTGCTGCAAGAGAACATATCTGCCGAAACCTTCAAGAGAAGGTACCTGATATTGTTTGGATGTTGAATTAAGATCCTTCATTTGTATCAAGAGAAGAACCGTTAGTGACATTGCTTCAGTTGTTTGCCTAGTCACAAGGATAACTAGTGTAGAATTAAGTTTTGGTTTCCTTTGTATCCCAATTTATCATTGATTCAGTTGGCACAAAATCATTCCTTATATTTGTCATTTTAACTTTTATTACAGGTGAAAGACCTTGAGAACCAGCTTGGGGAAGAAAGGAAGATTAGACTAAAGCAAGAAACCAAAGCTTTCACTGCTGTTTCTTCCCAGCCTTCATATCAGATACGAGCAGAGAACACAAAAGTAGAGAAAAGGCCTCCTTTGGGTCCTTCAAAGCCGAGGATGCCTTTACGAAGAATCACCAATTTCATGCCCCCACCTTCTCCTATCCACATCCAGAAAACTACCAGCACTGCTTCTGGACGACCTTCAGTGCAAAACAAAGAAAACAGCCTGAAACCAAGACGTATATCGATTGCTGCCAGAGCACCTCCTCCAACCTCAACACAGGCTTTTCAGCCCAAGAGACGCGTATCTATGGCTACCCTCCGTCCAGAATCAAACTCTATCTCAACACCACTTCCTCGAACATCAACTCAGGTTCTTCAGCCCAAGAGACGCGTATCCATGGCTACTCTCCGCCCAGAGTCAAGCTCAAACATCACAACACCGCTTCACACATCAGTCTCTCAACTCAGAAATGGTGGTACATTGGGACTGATGAGGGACCCTAGAAAAGCAAGATACTCAAGGTTGTTCTCTCCCTTGCCCGAGAATGTGAATGCATCAGAAACAACACCAATGGCCATGAGAAGTAGTAGCAAGTTCATGGGCAGTCCTCCAACCCAGCCAGGTTCGTGGAAGCCAAGGCATCCTACAGTTGTTGCATTGCAACGGAAATCTTTGATTTGGAGTCCACTCAAGTTGAGAGGCATGAAAACTTACCGGAAGTCTTCATTGTTGCCCACACGTCTCCCAGCTGACGCACAATGAATCATTTGTCAGCGACCATGAAAACAGTAGCTTTCTTTGTTTTTATTCTTTTTACTTCAGTAGTCATACATTTATCTTGATGTAAAGCTGCATATATATGCGTCTCGCATTTCTATTCAATGCTATGTTTCATTAAACATTTTGTCCTCCTGTTTGTTACTCTGTCCAGATATAATGTCTGCAATGCAAGTAACTTCTGGTGTCATGCTATGCTTGCGTATGTAGATGTGGAAGCATGTTGTCCCTCGCAAGCTTGTTATCATTTCTTGAGGATACAAATTTCAAGCAGAGGAAGACAGTGATATCCTGTAAAGCGCAATTGGATTTGCTTGATGATTAATGTTTGTTTACAATAATAATCAACATCAAATTATCAATGTTTATAATTAATCACATTTTCAACCAATCGATAGGAACAGTTAGCCACATTGTCTTAGCATACACTACCATTGCTCATAGGGTGGCGATTTTTGCACTCCATAATTTTATAAACAATTTTATAACCGCACTCCACCTTTTTCACTCTCCTTTATAAATGACTAAATACCTTGATCTAAGTTTATGTTGTACTGCAAAGATAACTTAGTCCTTGAGTCTTGTTATCTGTAATGGGTATACAAGTGTTTCATCCACTTAGTAGTTATCTTACTTTAATGTTTTTTTTACTAAAGACCTAATTTGTTTATATAACATCATAGAAAGAAGAAAAACTCCACAAGATAGCAAAAACAAAATTATCAAACTCACCAAAAATTAACGTTATTTTTAGTTGCTTTACGATTTTAGTTTGCGGTATGATAAATATTCTCTATTAGCATTTTTTTTAAAATTTTTTTGATAACCTATTAGCATATATTTAACATGATAATTTGCGTCTTGCCTGATATAGCTAGATCCATAATTTGCAAATATGTTTATGTTTCATTCATTAAACAAAACAAAACGATTAGAGAACTAAATAAATATGGATAATTATTAAAATAATAATGACTTAATTATTACAGTAATTAACAAGCCAATTATGTAAGTGGTGTATGTACAAAACAACAATAATAATGAAACGAAATATGCACTATGATTATGGGATGATGCTACAAAATAACAAAATAAGACCTAAAATTTTTGTAACGACAAATAAAATTAATTTAAAGATATGATAAGGATTTTTTTTAATAAAAAATCTATAGTAATTATTTTATAAATCGTTATGAGCACCAATGAAGGGAATGTGTAAAGCATAAATACATAAACAAATGATTTATAACTACCACTCAAATTTTTGGCTACTATGAGTATGGTAATTAGGCACAAGCCAAGCACAATCTACAAAGTCCTCAGTGTTGATGTAATTTTCCAAAACATGGTTTGTCCGAAGGGTTTGAAACTTTTTGATTTTTAGGGAATAAAACAAAACCGTGTTGTTATATGTTCGTGAAAAACATATCTTGTTTTTTAATTCTGAAATTGGCAGCTTCATGGATAAAGCAAAGGTGCGAGTCAAAAAGAATGTGCGATCTTCCAAGCTCCTGCTCCAAACCTTATTGGAGCAATCAAACCGATAAACTTTAACCCATCTCCCTAGTTCTCCCACAACCACTGATAGTAGCTCTTTTTCGCACACTAGCATGTATCCTTCTTCAATGGATGAACAAGGCCTCTTAATTAAATCCAAAGTGATAAGAAAATTGTATGTAATCATGTATAATTGATTGTTCCTATAATGTAGGCTTAGATCATGGAGATCATGGATAGTGACTAGTTGATTACTATTAGAATGTAGGCAATTATTATGTAATTGACTATCGTTGATTACTCCTAGAATTCTGTAATTGTGTAGCCCTCAAGTCAAGGATTACCCCTCAAGTCAAGGCTTCTGTATATATATAGCCCCTATTAATACAATGATACACATAGTGAATTACATCTTCACATGGTAGCGGAGCAACCATCCCATTTGATCTAAATTTTCTTCCTGCCTCCTTTGTCTCATTTTGTCTCTTTCCTATTCTTTTGTCTCTTACTTTTTCACACTCAAATTTCCTAGCTCTCCTATCACCATGACTGATACTGAAAGTAGTGCTTCAAATACCACCATGTCTACCCTTTCTCCAAATCTACCTTATCAAATTTCCATCAAACTCACCTCCTCTAACTATCTCCTTTGGAAGACGCAACTTCTTCCTGTGTTGCGTAGCTGTGGTCTAGAAGATCACCTTTCTCCGACAACGGTGGTGCCACCCAAACTCCTTGCTAGTGGGGCTGTTAATCCTGCTTTCCAACTATGGGAGCACCAGGACAATACTGTTCTCAGCTGGATCATCGCCTCCATCTCAGAAAACTTGTTGCCGTAGAGGGTAGGTGCAGATACAGCCAGTGCTCAAGGCAAAATCCATTGCACATACTACAATGGGATACTGATTCCGTGGAGACATATATGCTCAAGGCAAAATCCATTGCCGATAGACTTGCTGCTTTAGGTCATTCCGTGGATGATGCAGATCTCGTTGATTTTGTTATGGCTGGCCTTGGACCTGCTTATCGCCCTTTTGTGCGGGCTCAGAAGGCTCGCCAAGAGGACATCACCTTTGATGATCTTCTTGGCATGTTACTCACAGAAGAAAGACAACTAAAGCAAGATCAAATACCTCCTGAAATTCCGCCCATAGCTATATTTGCCCAGCCCCATTCCATTACTGGTCATGGGCATGGTCGGTATAATCGAGGTCGTCCTAATAATTTTGGCTCCTCCAGGTCTCTTGGTCGTGGCCTTCTGCCCACACCACGCACTCCTCAAACAGTAATGTCCTCTTATGATTCCATTACTCTTACTTGTTACAATTGCCAAGGTCGAGGACATATCTCTCGGGTTTGTCCGACACCAAAGTCTAGTGCACGAGTATCTGGTTCTCCCACCTACAATGTTGCTACGATCTCTAACACTACTCAGACTCAACCCTGGCTTCTTGATAGTGGTACGACGCATCATCTCACAACTGACCTTGCCAATATGGCAATCCATTCCAAATATGATGGCCCAGAATAGTTGGTAATGGTTCTAGACTTCCTATTGCTCGTGTTGGTTCCTCTACTTTGTCAACTCCTACTACTCATTTCTCTCTCGATAATGTCCTCTATGTTCCACAAGTCACTAGAAACCTTCTTTCTGTTAGTTCTTTTGTACGATCTAATAATGTTTCTCTTGAATTTTTGCTTGACTCTTTTGTTGTCAAGGATCTATCAACGGGGGTGGTGCTACACCGCGGCAAGTGTAGTGGTGGCCTTTATTCCTTTGATGATCTATCCCTCTTGCATCCTGTGGAGTCTCATCATGCATCTGTGTCAACTTGGCATGCTCGTCTTGGGCATGCGTATCCTGCTACCGTTCGTCGTGTCATTCCTTCTCAGTTGCTTACTTCTTCTTCTTCATCTAGTGTGTGTCAAGCATGTTTTGTTAGTAAGGCTCATAAATTGCCTTTTTCCAAGCTAGTACTTTGGTCTCTCAGCCATTAGCATTGGTGTGTTCAGATTTGTGGGGTCCAGTCCCAGTTGTGTCTCATGGCAATTATCGTTACTATGTTATCTTTTATGATCATTATTCTAAATACAATTTGATTTATTTCTTAGCTCACAAATCTGATGTTTACTCGGTTTTTATTCAATTTCGAACTTATGTTGAAAAATTCTTTGGTTGCTCTATCAAGTCTTTTACCCGCCAGGGAGAGTAGGTTCTGCTTCCACGATTCAATCTTCTTCTGGAACCTATCGCGAATGAAACCCAAGGCTTGGGTTTTTGACCATCCCCATGCAGTAAGGAGGCCCAAATAACATGCACTTCCCACTGACTCCTTCATACCTAGAAATTCACATAAGGCCATCCTTTCCTCCTCACTAGTGTTTTTGCTGAAGTACACCACTGACTTGGCTTTATTAATCACTTGCAAAGAGGCTCTGCTGTACCTCGTCACAATATTCCAGATCCTGTCCGCCTCTTCTAAAGATGCCTTGCCGAATAGTAAGGTATCATCGGCATAGAATATGTGAGTGAGGGCTGGGCAAAATCTATTTAGTTTGAAGCCCTTGATATCCGTCATAGTTCTCGCCTTATCAAGCATTCTCGCAAGGGCATCCGAAGCCAATATGAATAGATAGGGGGAAAGCGGGTCACCTTGTTGGAGCCCCCTTGATGGGTATATTTTTTTAGAGGGTTCACCATTGATCAAAACTTGATATGACACCGTCTCCACACATTGCATGATCAGATGGATCCACTTGCCATCAAAACCCATTGCCTCCATGACCCTTCTCAGAAATCCCCATTCTATCTTGTCATAAACTTTTTCGACATCCAATTTCAAAATCATTCCAGTCTTAGTTTCATATTTGCAGAGTTTAAGGGAGTGAAATGCCTCATGTGCAATTATCACGTTATCCTGAATGCATCTTCCTGGAATGAAAGCCGCTTGAGAGGGAGAGACAATTTGGTGAAGCCACTTCTTCAATCTGCCCACACACACTTTCGAGATAATTTTGTAAATGTAATTGCATATAGGCCTATGGGCCTATATTGTGTGAGGGATTCTGGACTTTTGCACTTAGGAATTAATGTGAGGAAGTTGTTGTTTAATTCCCTAAGCATATGACCTGAAACAAGGAAAGCTCTTACCACCGCGATCACATCCTCTTTGATCAAGTGCCAAAACTTCTTAAAGAACAACCCTTGGAATCCATCTGGCCCTGGGGATTTTAAAGAACCCATGCTGAACACGGCCACTTTGACTTCCTTGTCCGTAACATGTGCTAATAAATCAATGTTGATCTCGTTTGTTATCACGTGAGGAATTAGATGAAGGATAGAGTTGTCGACACAAGGCTCAACAGACTGGTAAAGTTGATCAAAGTAGTCAGTTACATGACGATTGATAGCAACCTCCTCCTCTAAAACCTCCAGGGACTCATTGACCAGCTTGATGATTCTATTTCTCTGTCTGCGTTGAACCGTGGTTGAATGGAAAAATTTTGACTTTCTGTCCCCATGGGCAAGCTAATTTATCCGTGATCTTTGATGCCAATAAATTTCCTCATCCTTCCAAGCCACATCAAGCTTGTCCACCAATTCTCTCTCCAACACCCTTATCTCGTCTGAATATGGCAAGGAATGTAAGTTATCCAATTCGGCTTTTAGGGTCTGGATATGCCTTCTGGCATTACCATTGTGTTCTTTGTCCTATTTACACAGCTGAAACATTGTCGACTGAAGCTTTCTGGTAAATTTAAATTGAAAGGATCCTGGGTGAACAGCTCTCCAGGCTCTTCCCACCAACTCCTCGCAGTCTGACTTTTCCGCCCAGGAAGCATTGAACCGAAACACCTTCCGCCTTAATTTCTTCTTTTTAGATAAGGAAATCATCAAAGGCCTATGATCAGACCCAATTAATGTTTCATGTAACACCTAAGCCTGAGGCCACTCCATCCTCCAGCATGTATTTGCAATGGCACGGTTAATGCGCATTTGAATATTAGAGCTACCACTACGTATGTTGGTCCATGTGAAAGGGTTGCCCTTGTATTCCAAATCAATAAGGGCATTCAGATCAATAAACTCTTGTAAATCACAAGCCTGAGAGAGCCGAAATTTCAATCCACCTACTTTTTCATATTCTTCAGTGATGGCATTAAAATCACCGGTGACCATCCAGACCTCCTTATCCCCTGGGTTTAAGGTTGACAGATATTCCCAGAACTCTCGTCTCAATTGTTGATCAAGTGGAACATAAATCCCCGCGAACCACCAACTACTCGCAGTATCAGTGTCAATTTTGACATGAAAATGATTGAACCCCAAATCCAAAATAGTAATCTTCCAGTGATCTTTCCACCACAATGCCAATCCCCCACTAAGACCAATCCTGTCAACATATTCAGCATTATCAAACTTTAACTTTCTTCTAATACTCTCTAGTCTTCGTCTTGATTGTTTGCATTCCATCACAAAAATAAAAGAGGGACGATGTTTTATATAGAGCTCATTTAGAGCCCTTACTGTCAGGGGTCGCCCAATCCCCTAACAGTTCCAAAGAAGGGTCGTCATTGGCGGCTTTGCGGCTGTGACTCAACCATGGCAGCCCCTTCATCATTCAAACCAGCATCTGCAACCATCTTAGTACAGTTCAAATTAGTCTCATTTATCATCGACATAATTAGGTTAGGGCTATCCACCACATCTCTCTGGATTTCAAGATTAGGTGAGGACGGGGAGCCCAAGTTGGTCTATCGAGTCCTGGATTTCCAACCTCTGGACCCAGTAGATGTTTGGCCCAGTATCGTTAACAAGGCATGTGAGTAGTCCGGCCCAAGTAGGTCAGACGGTTAAGGACATGAGACATTCAAAGAATTCAAATTATTTACCGTGGGGTCCAAGCCAGATTTCTGCCTCTTAGTTGATGGACCTGCATTATAGTCTCCCTTCTGTTTCTTGCATTAAGACCCCTGCAACGTCCCATCATCTTTCGGCGTAGAATCTTCCATATTGGTGATGTTTTATGGGCGCGAAAGTTTTGGGGATACTAGGATACTAGGAATGGAAATATAGCACACATGGTTAGATGACACCATATTCTCATCGGTTGTGCTTCCTGTTTGGGAACCCTCAACGTCTTTGTCAAGACCGGTCATCTAACATCCAGTCTGGATGGGTACCCACATCTGCTTCACTGCCCTAGTTTTCTTTTTACCCTTCTTGCTGCTGACAGCATCTTTTTTGTTCGTCATTTTCTCCAGCTCCGTCACCGGTGTATCTCCGTCTTGCCTCCCAGTAGATAGATTTTCTTTTGAAGGAGGGTCACGGACGTACATATGGTGGGGAGGGAGAGCCCCCTGCAGCCAAGGCCCATACCCCATCTCTTGCTCCTTAAACGCTGGCAGTTTATCATCTTCTTTTAAACCAACACCGAGGAAGGTTGTGGCCTAGTCTACCACAGAAGAAGCAGCACTCGGTCAAGCCTTCGTACTTAAATTTAACCCAAGGTTGGCACTCCTCATTGATGATGTTCTTGAAACCCGTTAACAGAGGCTTGTCAACCAGCAACTCCACTTTTACTCTCAACAGGCCACTAGCATATAGAGCATTCTTTATCTCTACTTCAAAATCCTCCATATCTTCAAAGAGGTTGCCGATGCGTGTAGCATTATTGGCATTCAATTGAGTCAGAGGAAGCCCATGTACATGAACCGATAAGACCGATTTTGACAAGTCAATCTGTTCCCAGGTCATGTACTGTGGCCATTCCTTCACCTCCAAGTGTGCATTGGCAACTGACCAAGGCGTGTTGGCCACCACATATGCCAGATCTGATTCATCCTTAAACTGGAATGGAAACAGATTGAAACCCTTATGGATAACAGTAAGCTCACCTGCACATCCCCATGTCTTTTTGAGTAGTGGTTTAATGAACCCCGCTCCATAACTTCTGTTTGATACCAGCCTACCGACCAACACCGTCTTTGAAATGCGTAGAGCCATAGCCACTAGTGACTCATCCTCCTTCACGTTTAACCTAGACTCCTCAATAGAATCACTTTCCAGTACAAGTGATGGAAACTCCGCCATCATGCCGTCGATTAAATGACTCCCTCAAAATGTAAAACCACTCACCAGCCAGAGAAAATATTTCGCACTAAGAGTAAGGAAGCAGTTATCCACCGACCAATCCAACTCCGAATCAGCCTCCCCGAAAGGTGCTGCGGGAGAAACAAAGGCCCCTTAGGATTTATACATTCCTTCCTAACAGTCAATTGTGGAAATATATGAATTTGGGAATATGGATTGGGAGGGTTTTTTAAAGAGAGAAGCAAGAGAGAGAGCCATTTTCCCTATAACTTCAAGGTGTTTAACTGTTAACGCACCAAGATTTTTAATGCTCTAGTATAAAAGAGTGAAAGTCACGTTGGCAATTAGGTGACTCATTTCATATGAAAATGTCATGGCACTGAATTGAAGAATTGCATTGCATTATTGTTGTTGCTAAGAGATAAGAGTGGGGTCAGGAGAAACACCAGGAGACTTCCAATCCTTTACAACATTGATTAGGCACAAGTCTTTTCTTCGGTCAACCCCAACCATAAAATAACATATATTGAAGAAGAGCTAAGTAAGAAAGTTAGACAGCTTATTCTCTTGGCGTTGATACCTGACATACTGATATCATCACTGCAGGTACATCAGATTATATATGTGTCATATACTTTTTTTTCTTTTCTTGGCTTTTTTTGCTTTCCTTACTGAAAATGTCAATTCAAATATTGTTGCTTCTTGGTCTAATTTCAAGAACAATGAACGGATTCTGCTGTTATAGGTCCTGATTTTTTCAGGACAAAGTTGAAATCTTTTTCCTAATGTTAATCAACATGAACACCCAAAATTAGACAGATAGGTACAGTCTGATGACTAATCTGTCTTAATCTCCTAGGGCGTATTCCCTCTAGTGTACAAGGGTGCAATGCTGAATTTAAACATAGATTTTAGCCACTAGTTTGGTCCAGTTCAAGAAGCTCTATTAAGAGGTAAAGCTCGAGAACTTGCTTAACGAACCACGTGCGGGAACCACTTGAACCAAAATGAGAAATCCATGGCCAAATAATTAATCTGCTCATCAATGATAATATTATTGAAATCCTGGTTTGCTAATAAGCTACTAGCAAACTGTTACTCCGCCAGAAAATAGTTTTCTGGTTCCTGTTTAATTTACAGTGTGAGGAGGCACTTATGTGTTCAACTGAATAACACATTATCTAATTTTTAGATAATATATTCGGTTAACCATTCTTCCATAGACGTTTAAGATCATTGGATTACTCTGGTGATAAAGACTTAATCTAGGTGACAAAAAATTCAGGGAACTTCCCAGCCATATAGAGTTTCCTATGTTCTTATGACATTGACTCAGCCCGTCTTCATTTTCCCTCAATTCAACCAGGAAGAAGGTCTTGATGGCTCAGGCAACATTAGTTGTCAATATGGTCCAATCACAAATTAAATTGTATATCCAACAATGGTTTTTTAGTTTTAAGGTATGATTTTGGACTTGAATTTGACACCCTCAATACTGTGGACAACAGCTAATTTGTACTGCTCCCAACAATGTTGATTGGATTACATTACATAATCAAAAATCTAAACCTAACAGCTCAAAGTGCCAGTAGAATGATCTGAAGTCCGTACTGTGGGCATATTGTGCGAATGTGGACTGGTAAATGGGCGTAAGTAGGTGACAGAGTGAAACTATACTGCTGCAGAATCATGGAGAGTGCAATCTTTATTTCTGTAAAGGCATAGTTCAAGCCTACACAACTTCGTGGTCCCATACCAAAGGGCATAAATGCAGCAGCACAGTTTTGGGTAGCATTAGGCACTCCATCAGCAATTCTTTCTGGTTTGAAGATATGAACATCTTCTCCCCGGATTTGTGGGTCATACTCATGGTGAAGAGCAAGGGCTGGAATACAAACTGCCATCTTTTCTGGGATAACCAGTTCTCCTAGTCGAAGTTCCCTTTGGACTTCTCTAGTCAGATAAAAAAAACAGGTGGTTAAAGCCGCAAAGATTCATTGGCAATCATTCCCATCTATAAAATGTTGGGAAACAAAAAGAAAAAAGAAGGAAAGGCAGAGGTTAATTAGATGCAAAACTGAACAGAAGTAACATTTGTATGACTCTGGCTTATGTTTTCCTTACAGATTTCAATCTTCCAACACCATCAGGACTTGGATTAATTTGCTTTCAAGATAATTCAAACACTTCCTCCCTTGCTCTTTCTTGCCATTCTGCGTGGATAGCTAGAGGAAAATGGTCCAGGTGATTCCACTTGCTGTTGTTTCATATCCCGCGATATAGAAAGACTTGCATTCACCAATCACATCACCTACAAGGATATGCTCTTGCTATTGTCATTGACAAGGTGAAAATTTAGCAGCAATCCAAGATAATCACTCCCATAACTATCCCGTTCGCCCATCATCACCTCCTCCCCTCTTTTCTTCATTATCTTTATGATTGAGTCTCTTATGCCTTTTTCTAGCTTGTCTGACTCAATATCATCCTTTGTTCTCAGGAATTTTCTGCGCATGACAGGTACATTTATTACCACGCACATGTACAAATGGCGATTAAGTAGAAGGTTAATGATTGCCTATGTTCAGAGAGGAATTGCATGATTACATGATTTTGGAAAAATGAGACAAAGATTACAAGCAAAACCTGTGGCTATTATTAGCCTTCTTGCATCTATTGTAATAGAGGAAGAACTCGATTGAATATGCTTACTTGATTCCAGGAATGCCAACCATTTCAAATATGTTCTTCCCTTCCAAATGACTGAATCCAAAAACAACCAATTTTGACAAGACAGTGATGTCATTCAGCCGAAATGTGCCACAAGAGATGAAGATCATGCTTGAGCACGGATTGGGAGTAAAGGCAATGGACACTCACTCTAGGTAGTTGGGTTTACCTACAGTCTTTGGAATGTCAAAAAAACAAGTTTTTACCATGATGAAAGATCGTGTGTGGAAGAAGTTGAAGAATTGGAAAGAAAAGTCCTTCTCTATCATTACAGGTAAGGAAGTATTGATCAAGGTGGTAGCACAGGCCATTCCAACATATGTTATGCAGTGCTTTGCTCTACTTGTATCAATCTGCCGGGACATTCTGCCAGAGCAAGATTCATTGGATTAAATGGGAAGGGCTGTGCAATCAAAAGAAGAAAGGAGGAATGTGCTTCAGAGTTTTTCAGTGTTTTAATCAAGGACTTTTAGCCAAGCAATGTTGGCGTTTGATACAGGATGGAGGTTCTGTATTGGGGGAAAGACCTTAAAGCTAGGTACTTTCGATCCAATACCCCAATGCAGGTCATTAAAAATGGAGCTCAAAGCTACACTTTTCAAAGCATTGTTTCTGGAGAAGAGTTGCTATTGAAAGGGCTCAGATGGAGAGTTGGGAGTGGAGGATCTATCCAGATCAAAGATAGGCGGTTGTTGGAATCAGATGATGGTATGGTTAGGTCTACACCGAAAGTTCTTAGTCCAGATGCTCATGTCAGCAAGCTTATAGGCTATGAAACCCAGGAGGTGGAGAACTGATTTAATTGACTCTATATTCATGGCGACTGAAACTTCAATGATCATGGCAATTCCCAGATACTACATTATTGATAAAATCCTGTGGCACTTCACAAAGAATGGAGCTTTTAATGTCCAAAGTGCTTATTGGATTGCCTATGATACTAACTAATATGGTGAAGATTTGAATGCAGCACAGGCAGTGGTAAATCCAGTGATGAATTGGCGAGCAGTTTGGGCTCTCAATCTTCCACCGAAAGTCAAGCATTTATTTTTGTGGCGAGCTTTAACAAATATCCTGCCTACTCGAACTAAATTACTACGGCGTGGCATTAATTGTAGGGCAGGATGTGGTGGGTGTAATGCAGATGAGGAGAGTATTGATCACCTTACTCCTTTTTTTTTTTTTTGAGAAAAATTGATCACCTTACTCCTACCTAGGGTGCACTATGTCCAAAAACGTTTGGGACCTACCTGTTCGTTCTTGGTGGCAGTACAATCTTACTTTGAAACAAACAAAATAGCTATAAAAGGTTTTCTACGTGTGAGTTAAAAATCTAGTTCTAAGAGAACAATTCAACAAAGAGTTACTAAAATTGCATAACCTGCTAAGAAAAAATGAAAATCAAGTAAATTAGGATCTCGTACCTCCTGAAAAAGCAATACCAACACCAATCAATTTAAGTTAAGAATGATCCGTAGCTAAGGATTAATCCAAATCATGCAATAGCCAAATAACCAAGAATTAGTAGCAGTAAATTAGAAGAAAAATATTTAAATAATAGAGAGAAAAATCAACAACAAATAAAATTGAAAAACTTAAAGAAAGGGTGAAGAAACCTTAAAATGCAGAATCTCTCCAAAGAAGAAAACCTTGTAGAGTGAGGAAATAGACAATGCATAAATTTATAACATCTTCCATGCCATTAACAAAAAGTCTCCAGAGGTAAGAAATTATTACCACTCAAACCTAGATTTACTATTATCTCAATAAGACACCTAAGCACAAAGCCAATTCACATGGTTATTTTGTAGGGGAAAAAAATTACCTCGGGCATGCACCATTTTGGGATACAATCTCAGTACAACCACTCTCTCCACTATTTACCTGCGGACCTAATCATGCTAGGAAAAAAAAATTACCTGCCGACCTAATCATGCAAGGAAAAAAAAGAAGAAAGAAGGAAAAAGCTCACTCTCTCCACTATTTACCTGCAGACCTAATCATACAAGAAAAAAAAAAGAAGAAAAAAGGAAAAGGCTCTGCAATTCTTCATTATTTACCTGCTTGCCTAATCATGTAATAAAAAAAAAAGGAAAGAAAAAGTTCTGCAATAATAGTTGTTTCATTTAGGATTCTTTATTCTCTGGTTACCCTCACTTGCATGGTTTGTTTTGTCACTTGACGATAGTTTAATATTTATTTTTTTTAATTGAGTAGTTGAGATGAGATAAGCATGTATACAGGTTATATTAGCCCAACAGGTGATTCTCATGGACAAAAAAATAATTTCACTTATCGAATACTGTATCAAACTTCAAGATCTTTTTATATATATAGTTAATGTTGATGAATTGAAACTCAATGTGTTGAGTTGAGTTTTTGTTTTTACAACTCTCAGGCATTGCCAAAAGAACTAATTAATAGATTGCAATGCTCCCTGAATCCATCGATCCTTCCGTCATTCTTAACCTTCATTAATTTCTCTCAACTAAGGCAATGGGAGTTTAGACTTATCCTTATATCTCTTCCATAAAATATAGCCATACCGTATGGCTATGTTTACACGAGTTCTTTGCTATTTATAACATCATCATCGCATAAATGGTATCAGTGAAACCTGGGGTTAATGCATAAAAATGTCCCTTAACTTTTTTATTTTTACCACTGTTGTTCCTAAAAAAAGTATTGGATAATTTATATCCCTCAATTTGTGCCTAACCGAGTGGAGTTGTCCAATTACCTGTAATAACAGGTTTCGGATGTGGGACCCACCTGTTGTTGAATAAAAAATTATTTTTGTACTGTACTTGTTTTCCATGTCAGATTGGCTTTAGTTTTTTTTGAATTTAAAAAAAAATAAAAAAAAAGATTGTAATTGGAAAAATTTTGTGGGTCCCACATGCAATCATCTGATTTTTAAAAATAAATATATTTTTTTCCGAAATCCAGGCTAGATTCGTAATAAAAATATTATAAAAGAATAAGGAAATCCAAAAAGAATTCGCAATTTAAAATTTATTAGTTCCCCACATCTTTAATCTGTAAAATTAAGCTAGTAAAATTTAGAATTCAAAAAAAAATACAATTTAAAATTTATGAGGGCCCCACATCAAGAATTCACAATCCGTAAAATTTAAAATTTTCCAACATTTTTTCCTAATTATTTTTAAAAATTAAATTTTTATAAATTAAAATATTGGGGTGGGATCGACAATTTTTTAAGTTACTAATCTGACATGGAATCCAAAAAGTGGAAAAAATAATTTTTTATTCAACCGCATGAGGGTCCCACATCCGAAACCTGTTATTACAGGTAATTGGATAACTCCATTCGGTTAGGCACAAATTGAGGGATATAAATTGCCCAATACTTTTTTTAGGGACAACAGTGATGAAAATAAAAAGTTAATTGACATTTTTATGCATTAACCCCTTTCAGAAGCATAATTTATTCTTGTCAGGACTATATATTGACATTCTTCTTCTAAGTAATATGTATATAGCAAGATAATGATCAAGAAAAACCCACATTGGCTGAAGCCAATTTTGTGTGACATTTGGACAAGGCATACAAATTGCCACTCTCTTCTCTTTAAGATTGTAGCGGTAAAGGAATCGGTCCTTAGGGGCTGTGAAGTTGATTGTATTCTCTTTCAATCCTGAAAATTCCTTTGTGGAGAATGAAGCAATTGGGCCGTCGTAAAGATTGATGAAAACTGCACGATCCTTCAGATTTTGGACACTCACCCAGTTTTTATTCTCAGAATCTAACTTCATGATCTCAAAATGATAAAAATATCTTCCGAAGTCAAAGAGGTAAATCAGAAACAGCTAGCTGATGATTCAACCATATACTTGCAATGACTAGCACGGGACCTGAGCTGCGGGTTACTTTGTCTATCTACTTGTAAATCTGTACAAGTAACATGATAATTCTCAATTTCAACCAAAAAGAGCTTACAAGACCTCAGCATGTGAATTTGTCCATCATAGGTGCTAACACAACTCAAATAAACAAAATCATCAGGTGGGAAGATTAAGTCTTGTTCAACCCATTCAACATCCCCAACCTTGCAAAGCATAACACATTGCTTGTGTCTTGGAAAACACATCACGTAACAATTGGGATCATTAACAGGCCGAGAGAGTATAGAACGTCGGAGTAGGAAGGAGCAAGCTTCCTGATACGAGGTAGTTTAATGTTTTGCATGGAGATGAGATCCAGTAGGAAGCAGCCTGTGCTTCCATCATCACCTGTGCGTCCATCTAACAGAATAAGCCAACCATATGAGTAATTCCATATCCGCTTGTTTCTCATCTCAGGACTGCTCTTCAAATGATATGATCCTCAGATAGTCACATAATACGCCGTACGCTCCGGTACGTGGTACGCGTACGCGTACGCCGAACGCTACCTTTGGAGAATTGGGTACGTGGGGGGTATACTTCTCCGGTTCGCTAATTTGGTACGCGGTACGTTTAGATCGTTTGATCGGTACTTTGTCTTACACGTTAAGCACATAGAAATAGGTTTGTCCTTTCGTATTTCTTTTATTTATTTTGTTTGAGACACATTTCGTTTTCCGAAAGAAAAGAGAGGGCAGCCGCTTTTGTTTTCCAAAATAAAAGACAAGTTTTCCAAAGTAAAAGACATATGCTGGTATTGGGTTTAGTTTGGACCTGTTAAATTATTAGAAAAAAGCCCATAGCTTTGCTGGGCTTGGGAGCAAAAGTTATTAAAACCAAAATAAAAAAAAGAAATTCGTCTTCAACCTCAGGAAATATCAGTTCGCTGCTGGTGGCGAATTGGTTCGCGTACCCAAGCGTACCAGTACTCTCACGTGCCGCGTTTGGGTTCGAACGAACCAGTACGCCGAACCTCATAGTTTTAGCGTATTATGTGACTATGGATCCTCCACACACATCATAAAAACTTTGGTTACAATGTCCCTTCCCATGAATATAAACTAGCCACGGATTTGTTCCAAGTGCTGGAGGCTTCAGTTCCTCTTCTTCTCCTTTCCCTCCTTCCTCAAGCCGCTCCTATATCTTCTTCTCCTTCCCCTCTTTCCATCTTTCAATTGATTGGCTATAATACCTTCATTAATTCATTCATTTATTTGCCAATCAGATTGAACAAATGTGCATATGTTGTATTAATTGGGAAGCAAAGCATGTAATAATTAGGCTGCTAGTGAGTGGCGGATACACGGTGTAGTCACCGTAGGTATCCAAAAAATGATATATTAGCCTATTAGCTTTTAACTTCTTAAGATTTGATTTGTTTGCCTTGCCTACACTGGATTGGATATTGAGATAGCGGTTACGATATTTGTTCAGACTAATTAGATATGTTTCCAAGATGAGTTGTAATAGGAGTAATTTTATTATCTTTCGAATATGCATTAGGCTTAAGATTACTCTTAGGAGTCTACTCTTACCACAATTTATCTCATTTAACTTTATCTTTCTAGTTTGGAGGTGGTCTTTTTAACATTTTAGTTAATATAGTCTACCCTGCGTTCTTTTTTTAAAAAAATGGGTTTAGATCTCGGGCTTATGGGTTTGGTATATGACAAGTCCACTAACAAATGATTAAGACTAATTAATTGACTTTAGTATCAAGAACAAATTATTTTAAGCATTAACGATTATTCATATTCATGTATTTTTTAGGAATTCATATTCATGCACATTTAATTTATAATTCACCACAAAACATTATATATTCATAATTGTATTTTGTTGCTCCCTTTTTTCCTTTGTTAACTGAATGACTTATATATTAATTAATAAAAATATGATTGTTTATTTTTTTCCAAACATATAAAGATATTAAAATGATTGTTTAATTATATATGTTGAGAAATATATATTTGATAGCATTGAATGAAAAAAAATTCAATATTTACAAAAATATGAGAACATGTAGGGAACAAATTTTATATTTAATTTTTTTTATGTCAGTCAATCTTGAAAGCAGAATTTAAATCCTAGACTTCACCTCTCTCATCTCTACAAAAATACAACTACAAGCCTATTAATAATTGTAACAGATAATTAATTTAAACTTTTTATAGTGTAATTTTTATAGATGGTAAAGTAATTATTTATATTTAATTTTTTTTGCCTACACTAAAAAATATTTCTAGATCCGCCAACTATTCCAATTAAATGAAACCAAATAAAAACAAATTCAAAACTAAATTACCGTTCTTGGAAACTTGTGGTTGTGTATTATATCCACCATACTCTATCCTATATATTTAATGAGATTTAACATCTAATCCAAAGGAATATCTAATAAAATTATTACAGAAGTACTTCTTTCATAGTTTCTACCAAATCAGGATTTCATCATAGATGGGGATCCTAAACAAAAAAAAAAGAATTTCATAGATGGCTATAAAATGATGAATTGATGATATATAAATTTCCAACCAAAAAGAATTTAATAGTGCATATACTTATATTTATCACTCCAAAATATGCATTACGGAATCATATTCTAGCTAGAAACCATGCCTCCACGCTGGGTTACAATATATTATTTTTTTTTATCTCCTGGTTACAATAATATTGTTAACATAGTATATAGTAATTAAGGACATCAAGTCACAATATGTATTGTCAAAAGAAACATCGACAAAACTTTCAGTATCAACATATAGAAATTCAAAACTGTTTCCTACTGCACAAATATGTGTATGTTTTTTATGGTTGTAAAGGCCACTGGACTACTATCTTATTCTCTTTGATGAGATTTAATATATCTAGTCTAGCATAAAAACATATATATCATAACAGAAAAAAAATAATGGCAGTAAGTATCAAAGTATATGATGTATACGAGTAGCTTTGATACGAAATATACGAGTAGGGAAATAAATTATACAGTTTGTGTACTCACTTGTGATTATGCTTCTACCCTCCTTCTCCTTGCTCTGTACTCCCTCCGTTTTTTATATAAGACTTTTAAGGGTGTTGCACAGCCTTTAAGAAAGTAATTAATTTGTTTTGGGTAATATAAATGTAACTGATAATATACTAAAATATCCCTTTGTAAAAATTTTATTTACTTAATCTTTGACTTATCCAATCATTTAATGGTAGAATTATATTTAAAAACTAAACATTAAATGATTCCTAGGTATTCTAAAGCGTCTTATAATTTGAAACAAACCAAAGAGCCTACATCTCGGAGGGAAGTAACCCCTCGGCTATCGTCAACAAGAAAGGGCATATAAGAATCTGGGCATGAATCAAGACTCATGTCCCTCCGAGATGTAATACTCTAAGTTTGAATGCATTTTTCCACCAAAAAAACCAAAGAGCCTAAAACGAGTTATAAAAAAACGGAGGGAGTATTTAATTTGGTGGTATGGACGAAGACAGTATTAACTACAAGTGTAGGGTTGGCTCTGCAATGCTTTTATGTTAAACCTTCACCCTTATTGTATATACCCTCGATTGCTAAATAGGGGTTTGCCTTTCATTTATTTTAAAAAGTATGTAACCGACGAATTTAAAAAAAAATATATGTAACCGACATTAGATATAGTTTGGTATGGATTTGGAGATTTGTATTTTTAAAATATTATGCTCTATGAACAAGTCCGTCATATATATTTTTTAAAAAAAAAATCTACCAAACTATAACCAAAGTCGGTTATATACTTTTTCATTAAAAAAAAAAGTCGGTTATATACTTTTCGAAAAAGAAAGGCAAATCGATGCTATGCTTAATATAAATAACAGCTTTGTAAAGCCAACCCTGCACTTATATACCCTCTCCACACCACCAAACTAAATACATAACTGGAAGGAGTAGGTGAAGAAGCATAATTACAATTTACAGGTGAGTACACAAACTATAACTTATATATTTTTCCACTCTTTATTCCGTGTTGTTTAAATCGTTTAGAAAAATTAAGAAAAAACAAAAAAAAAAGAAGGGGAGAGGTTTAAATAGCAGTGCCATGGTTTTTCTTTTTGTTCTTTATATTTCTTTCAGATTTTAAACTTCATTAAAGAGGATAAGATACTAGTTCATAGCTTTCTCAACCATAAAATTTTTAAAAAATTGTGTATAAAAAGCTTTACAATTTCTCGATACTTAAAAGTCAATTAGTTCATAGCTTTCTCAACCATAAAATTTTTTAAAAATTGTGTATAAAAAGCTTTACAATTTCTCGATACTTAAAGGTCAATTTTTATTTATTTTTTTTGCAATATTTTGTGTCTTGATGTCTTGACGAAATAATATACCTACTCCTGTTACCCATGCGTGATGTAGCCATGGTTCTTAGAATATGGTTATATATATGTGCTGCATAATTTAGCTGTAGAATGATAACATATATGTGTACAATTAACTTTTTGTTATATCTTATATAAGTTCAGATTTTATATGTATACTATTAACTCTTTTCTCTCCCCTCTAATTAAAGTTTAAATAAATGAATTATTTGAAGGTATTTTAGCCATCTATTATATATATTTAAAGTTGTATCCCTCACCAGGTTTTGACACATAGTATTTTTAAGGTCTTGCTTTTTGGAGGGTTGTAGGTGTAGTTCGATTTTATACCAGAGAAAAATCTGATCTATTATACTGTCTCAAAAAGAATTCCAATCACACCCAAATTGTTCAAAAGAAAATTCACAGGCAAGATGGGTATTATATATATTTATTATGAAGTTATCTTTTAGTTATAATAATTATACTCTTATCAGAAGAGGTGATAAACCAAAACACAATACTGATAACAACCAAGATTTGCAAGTGCTTGGTGCATGAATGAAATACAGGATTTGCAGTCAAGTATGTGGCGGACAGATTGTCACACCATAAAATTGGAGAAGCAGAAACGGGGAACCCAATCTCATACAACAAAGATTGGATCCAAGTAACTTCCGAGGCCACTGTGGCTAGGGCACGATATTCAGCCTCAGTGGAAGACCGAGACACCGCGAGCTACTTCCGCGAGAGCCAGGAGATAAGATTATGCCCAAAATAGACAACAAACCCTGTGGTGGACAGGCAATCATCAACCGAACTAGCCCAATCCGAGTCAGAATAGCCCTGCAAACAATGAGCTGACCCTTTTTTGAGATGTAAACCATGACGATGAGTAGTCTGGACATACCGTAAGATGCGCTTCACAGCCACCCAATGCTCATGAGTAGGCTGATGTATGAACTGAGACACCTTATTCACCGAGTAAGTAAGATCAGGCCGAGTAAAAGTTAAGTATTGTAGGCTACCGAAAATGCTCCGGTATGTGGTGGCATCAGGAAGTGGTGTGCCACCATCAAGTCGAAGCTTAGTGGTTGTTGTGGAGGGCATAGAAATGGGTTTTGTAGTGAGCATATGAGCACGCCGTAGGAGATCAGTGGCATATTTGTGTTGCTGTAATAAAATGCCACTCAAAGTCTAGTGGACTTCAATTCCCAAGAAATAAGCCAGACGGCCAAGGTCTCGTAGGGCAAACTTGCTCTTCAAAAAATTCACCAAGGCAGTAATGTGCGTGGTGTCACGTCCCAACACAAGGATATCATCAATATAAACAAGGCAGAACAGTGGTGCTTTAGAACCAGAAAAATAGAAGAGGGAAGTGTCAGCCTTAGACTCTCGAAAGCCATATTAGACCAGTGCATCACTTAAACACTGATTCCACATACGAGGTGCTTGCTTGAGGCCATAGAGAGAGCGATGTAGTTGACAGACATAATGTGGTTTAGCCTGATCAACAAACCTTGGAGGTTGATGCATGTAGACCTTCTCCTTTAAGGATCCATGGAGAAAAGCATTAGAAATGTCGAGTTAAGTAACATGCCACCCATAAGACACAACAAGGAAGAGAAGGAGGCGGATTGTGGTAGGCTTCATAACCGGACTAAATGTGTCTGTAAAATCTACACCCGGCCTCTGATGAAAACGCTTGGCTACTAAACGAGCCTTATACCTCTCTGCGGTACCATCAGGATTGAGCTTGGTCTTATACACCCATTTACAGCTGACGACATTGGATGCTCCAAAAGGAGGAATGAGAGTCCAAGTCCCATTAGCAAGCAAAGCATCATATTTAGCCTGCATGGCCTCCCGCCAGTGAGGAGATGCCACAACCTGGTCATAACTAGTAGGATCAGAGGCGGGTGTAATCGTGGCTTGATATGTGACATAATCTGGAAACTATCGAGTTTGAACGATACCATCCTGTGCACGAGTATGAGGCCTAGTGATAGGTGGTGGAAACGGTGAGGAGTTAGGAGAAGGGGATGACGAGGGAGAGGACGTAGTAGTGGAAGTCGTAGGAGTTGTTGGGGTCGATGGTGGGCTATCATCAGGTGGAGGTACAGGGGTGGGTGATGGATCACGCATTAGTGATGTCTCTTGTGGTGGGTGAAGGATCAAAGCAGGTGGGGGGTCGGCCGAGATAGTGGTAGTGGTGTCACTCATAGCTTCAAAAGGAAATTCCTGCTAAAAAAAAGTGACATGGCGTGAGACATATATTTTGTCAAGCTCTAGATCATAACAATAATAGCCTTTGTGAACACGACTTTAACCGAAAAAGACACATTTTTTGGAACGAGGTGCTAACTTATTAGAAGAGAGACGTCGAAGCCAAGGAAAACAAAGACATCCAAAAATACGTAAGAAAGAATAATCAGGAATTTGGTTAAAAGGAACTTCATAGGGCGACTTGTTCTCAAGTAGTGGGGTAAGAAGCCGATTAATAGAATACACAGCAGTGTCAAAAGCACGAGTCCAAAATCGAAAAAGAATAGAAGCATGATACAACAAGGCACGCCCAATTTTAACAATATGCCAGTGTTTACGTTCAGCACACCCATTTTGTTCGGGTGTATATGGACAGGACACACGTTGACTGATACCATTCTCACGAAGATAAGAGGATAGTGCTTGGAACTCACACCCCCCCCCCCCCCCCCCCCCCCAAAATTTGCCTTCGTGAAGTCATGGTTAAAGCGGTTTTAAACGCAATACCCACGTATACTATGGCTGTATTCAAAATTCCCAAAAACCTTTTGTCAAAGTTTGCAAAGTATGGTGGCGAAGTTTTATTGGTCTCAAGAGTTTGATGGAAGGAAGATTCACTGGTTAAACTAGGACACTCTATGTAAACCTAAATCGGCTGGCGGTTTAGGGTTCAAGAATCTCGAAGCCTTTAATGATGCCCTGCTAGCCAAACAATGTTGGCGGCTACTGGAAAACCCTAATGCTCTCTGGGTTCATATTTTGAAGGGGAAATATTTTATGAGGGGCTCTTTTTTAGAGGCTGGTAAAGGTCACCGAGCCTCATGGTTATGGTCAAGCTTGCTCTTAGGCCGTGAGGTATTACAGTTGCGACTCCGATGGTCAATTGGCAATGGACGTTCGGTGCTTGTATGGGGAGATAAGTGGACTAACTGGGGGCCTTTCACTATCAGCTCCCCTAGACCTGTCACTCACCCGGTTTGATCTGTTTCCTCCCCCATCTCCTCCTCTGGGACCTGGAATAGAGCACTGGTAAGTTATCTTCTCTCAAAGCCGGAGGCAGACGCTGTTCTTAGAATCCCTGTTGACCAGGATTCGGATGATATTTGCATCTAGCACTATACCCAGGATGGGATCTATAATGTTAGGTCTGGTTACAAAATGGTAATGAAGCAGTATGGCAGTACTGACCCTCCTAACCCATCTACGTCTACTGCTTTGGACGTGAGAGGATGGAGAAGCTTGTGGAGCCTTAAAGTCCAATCTAAAATCCGACACTTTATGTGGAGGATCTGCCACAACGCGATTCCTACTGCCACTTCCTTAGCACACAGAGGAATGAAAATTTTCCAAAAATTCCAAATTTGTTTGGAGGAAGATGAAACCATTGACCACCTACTATTTTTTTGTCCACACGCCCAGGCCACCTGGTTTGCATCACCTCTCACTTTGAGGATCCAGAGACATGGGCATCGGGGTTTTGTGGAGTGGTGGCAGCAATGGCTATCCATAACTAGTGGCCCAAATGGTGACAAACTATGTAGTATGCTAGCTCACATCTGTTGGGGGATTTGGATTACAAGGAATGAATTCGTCTTTAATGGAGTTACTCCCGACCCGAGGCAGACATTGGCTTTTGTTATGAAGATAGAAAGTGAGCAGTTCTCTTTGGCTCTTCCTTTTGCTCACAACCTTGAGACGAGATGCCTAGACGTTGTACCAACTGTTTGTATGACCTGGTTGAAGCCTAACACTGGACTTCTCAAGTTGAGCTGTGATGCGTCCTTTTGTGCGAGGAGAATGAAGGCTGGTATTGGAGTGATCTGCACGGACTCTTTTGGTATTTTCGTCGATGGTATTTCGGCTATGATCGAATACAATTCGCCTTTAGTTGTTGAAGCAACGGCTTGTAAAGAGGCTGTCTTTCTTGCAAGGCTTCAGGAATGTCGTGATAGAGACAGACTCTAGTGTTTGTTTAGATGCAATAACCAGTAATAGTGTGATCCGTGGGAGATTCGATCGATCATCAATACCGTGAAGAACAGGTTTCACAATACTCCTGCCTTTCTTTTCCAAAAAATTGGACGGACGGCAAACAAGGCGGCGGATTGGGTGGCTAGAGCTGCTCTACGCCACCAATGTCCACCGCACTGGGTGCATGCCCCGCCAATACCTCTTGGTAATATCCTTTTAAAGGACGCATGTAATATTTCCTCTGATTAGTGAATTATTTCTGGTTACGAACAAAAAAAAAGACTTTCACTCTTTTACCGTAGATTTTCTATAGCATTATTGTCTTGGTCGTTCCCTCCCATTATTGAAACAGTTGAGACATTATTTGAGTAGCTGGCTTTTGGTTAAAATGGACGAGAGAGTTTAGCATGCAAAGCAGTGGTTTACGGTAAAAGGGAAAAATAATGCAGAATTGTTTCTGTAGATTGAACCCAATCAAACTATTTTAGAGCAAATCTTTGTGGGCATTGGGCTAATAACATGGTACAGGCGATAATTGTATTTTTTTTTTTCGCAATCTTGACCATTATGGCAAATTCTACGATATTCAAGCAGTACCATGTGATATTCAACTGGAGTTTTTCTAAATGAGAAAAAAAAAAAGAAGAAGAAAGATATATACTCTCGTAAAAACGAAGATGGGTTCATATACAATTGGAGATTTTTAAAATGAAAATGGAACCCTAATTACTCATGATATATGCTACTTATTACAACTTGCATAGTATAAATTACCCCAACCAGTGTAGTCCTATTCTCGTCCTTTTTACCTGTGATTGCCAGTCCACCAACCACAATTTGACACGTGTCGTGATGTAAAGTCTGTTTGTTTTTTGACCATTTTTTTCTTCCTTTTCCCAAAATTTCAGATTTCATATAAGGAATTGAAAAGCCAAAATAAAAAAAAAAAAGGTAAAAAAGGATGTGGACCACGTCCCTGACAAATGTAGTTTTTTTTTTAAAAAAAATCTTTTAAGTTTTTTTATTTTCAAGATAAAGTAGAATAAATAAATACAATCTACAAAAGTAAAAACCTAAAACCAATTCGACGATGTGCTCTCTGTATTTTCCATAATATTTTTTTTTAGACATAAGAGAAGACAAAAAAGGATGGGATCTGAAGGAAGAGGAGCCATCAACGGCAGATCTAAAGGAAGAGGAGTCATCGATGGGGAGGATGATGAGAAGGGAGGGGAACCAACACTAGGGAAGATGCATGTAGTGAGGTGAGGTGTTCGGGTCGCCGGACAACGGGCGGGAGCGTGTCGTTTGTTGGCCCCCTCGCCTCCTCCTTTTTCCTCTTCTCGGGTTGGTGGATCTCTTCCCTCTCCTTCTCGCCCCACCCCGCCTCGCCCCGTCGTTAATTGGATCGACCCATCTGCTGCGCCGAGCTTGAAGAGGGGTACCAACTCCGCCGGCGTTGCATAAGAGTAGCCCAGACCCTCCATCCCCATATTCCCTTTCTTCTCCACCTGACATCTTTTCCTACTTTTTTGCAAAAGCTTTTGGCTCTCGATTTTCAATTTCTTTTTTTTTTGTGTTTGTGGGTTTTTGAACGACTTCGTATTTGTATAGGAATACAATTAAATCTATAAAGTCGAAAGAGAAGGTAATGAATAATGAATTGAATGCAGTAAATGTGTAAGAATGTACACAGCAACAGTTTTGCCATAATTAATGGCATACACATGGTATAATTAGCGTAATTTTAGTGATTGTGGATGGGAGGCGGAGAATTTAGTTTATTTTTTTAAGGATTTAACGATGTATAGGTCACTAATTGTGTATATAGTAATAATCTTTTTTAAGCGATAATGTTTTTTATTAAGTAATTAATAAGAGTTTTCAAAATTCTCAGTCGGTGGATTAATGCATGAAAATGTCCCTAAATTTTATTATTTTTATCACTCCTATCCCTAAACAAATTATTGGATGATTTGTGTCCCTTAACTTGTGTTCAACCGAGTAAAGCAGTCCATTTACCTGCTACAACCGGTTTCTGATGTGGGACCCACCTAGTGTTGAATAAAAAAATATTTTTTACTTCCATGTCAAATTGCTCTTAATAAAAATTTACAAAAAAGTAATTGTGAGATTAAAAAATATTGGAAATGTAAAAAATTTGTAAATTGAAAAATTATGTTGGTCTCACACCCAATAATTTGATTAAAAAAATAAAATTATCTTGTTAATTTTTCAGTATCCATGTCAGATTTTTTAATAAAAATTTATAAGAGATTTTGGATCTAAAAAAATTTGCAATTTAAAATCTATGTGGACACACCCTCCCCGCCACCCCCTCCGCCGCCGCTGAAGGAGACCCCACGTCTCCCCCCTCTTGTCTTCGTCTTTGTTCACGGCTTCACTTCCATCCGCAGCAAGTGGGCTATCGCCACCCACTCCACCGCCGACAACGACGCCTACATCCACCTCAACCACCTCGACATCCATGCCGACGACGACGCTGCCACCCAAGATGCCGGCCAACCCTAACCCTTCCCTCCTTCTTTTCTCCTCTCTCTTATCTTTTCTTTTCTCTCCAGTCGTTCACATTTTCTCTCTCGCACGACGATGTGGGCGAATTCTTCTTCCACGAATTCATGGCCAACGGTTACCAACCCCTCCTTTAATCTCTTTCTTCTCTTCTATTTCTTTTCTTCTCCATCTCCTTTTCTCCACCACAAGCCGTCGCCATGCTCTCCTCTTAACCCACGGACCCGCGACCAGAGAAGAAGAGAGGAGGTCGAACAGCGGCTCGAGGACAAGGTCCGAGTCTGCGCCGACGCCTTCCTCCCTCCTCAGTGCGCCGCCGACGCTGCAGAATGCCGCAGAGATCGAGAAAAGGTCTAGGGCCGCCGCCTTTCTCGCGTGGTTAGTAAGCCCAGTCTCCTCAGTTCTCATTTTCCTTCCTCTTCTTCACTATATCGATGAGGTCTGGGTTTGATGTTGGGGCATGTCTTGTTTGTTTGTTTGTGTGTTGTGTTTATTGGCGGCCGGCGGCTATTTGTTGCTGATTACAGTGAACGGTTTTGGTCAGGTCATCAATGGCGGCGGGTGTGTGTTGTGGCTGTTTGGCAGTGGTGGTGTTCGGGTCTAGAGGCGCGTGCTCTTCTGGGTTCGTGTGGGTTGCAGGACCCGCGGAGGATTGCCGGATCTGTTCTTCTCGTCGGGTGATTGATGGTTGGGTGTGCAGTGGATGTTGGCTGTGTGGTACCCGGGTCTGGTGGTTCCAGACAGCGAGATGTTGGGTTTGGCGGCGATGGGCTGTGGGAGAGAAATACAGAAGGGGTGGTTGTGGGAGAGGATAAAAATACATCAGTATATTGTGTGTGGGTCCCACTTTTTAAAATTTGCAATCTTTATTTATATTTCCAAAATAGTTTTTGATTTTTTCCTTTAAAGCAATAACAAGTGGAATATTAAAAATGCTTGAAAATAGTTTAATATTGAACACGAGGTGGGCCCCACCTGAGAAATCGGTTGTAGCAGGTAAATGGACTGCTTTACTCGGTTGAGCACAAGTTAAGGGACATAAATCATCCAATAATTTGTTTAGGGATAGGAGTGATAAAAACAATAAAGTTTAGGGACATTTTCATGCATTAGTCCTTAGTCGTTTTGTATATTGTCATGGGACACATGGGCCCACATTCTTTTTTACTATTTTCTTTTTTAATTTCTATTTTTATTTCCTAAAAAAAAGGGAAAAAAATGAGAGAAATAGAAAAAAAAGAAAATTGGAATGACAAGTGGACCCTACCGTGACAGGTGTCGGATTGTGGTTGATGCACCGGCAATCACAGGTAAAAATGATGAGTTTCTTATATTTTCATCAGGTCGGAGGATACAATCTTTGAAATTTAAAAGAATGGGACAAGAACATTGATTTCATTAAAGTAGGAGGACAACCTGCATCATTTAACCCATGGCAATTACGAATTAGGTGGATACTAATTCATATGGACATGAGGGACAAGGTGTATTGAATTGAATAATATCTCTCATCCAGAAGTTTCAAAAGTATAAGCTTCAAAACTAAAATTCAGTACAATGGATCCAGTAGTACATTAACTGGTGGTAATTATCAAAACTACATAATAGAAATCTGTACAACAGGATTGAGAATTTACATGAGGAAGGATGCTGTGGAAAAATTACGTGAAGAGCAAGACCTAAACAGAATTGTCCTTACGAGTCTTATAGTAAGTGCAGAAACATGTTAGGGTTAATGGTATAATTGGTACCCGAACTCTTTCAAATTCGTCAATTGTATACCCCGACATTTTTTTTCCGTCAATTATATGCCTGTACTTTTGAAATTTGGTCAATCGTATACCCCGGGCAGCATTTTGATGACGTGGCATGCTGCCCGCCAATAACTTGTGTTAGTTTGCCGCCTACATTTCAAATTAATATTGTAGATCCTCAAATATTTATTTTATTCAATCAAATCCATTTTTAAGAATGATAATACTTTAGTTTAAATTTTTAGTGTTATGCATAATTATTACTTTTGCAATATTTAATGTTATAATTCTATCTTATATACGATTAATTTTAATTAATAAATAATAATTTTTTTGAGAAAAATTACCAAATTATAATTAATCACAGAAGGAAATAAAAAAAATCAATACTCTTGTAAATAGTCTCTTACAATAATAACAATAATAATAATTATAATTATAATAATTTACTGTATGTAGTTACATCAAATTTAATAATGTTCATATACAATTTAATAATAAAAATTTATTGTATTTGTTCACCTTAAAATATTTCCTAACTTTGTAATTTTCTAATTTTTCTAGTGGTGCTAGCTGTTGGGCTACGAATTTGATTTTCAAACTTCTTATTGCTTTTATACACGGCAAGTGAGACCACTTTTTCATTATTTTTAAATTTTAAATTCTTATATTGTTAAAATTAATAAAGTAAAATATATTCTTTATGTATTGAAACATTCATAAGTAATTACAATTAAGTAATATAATTGAAAGATTCTTATGACTATGTACTATATCCACATTAATTATGTTCTATCAAAAAAAAATCCACATTAATTTATAAATATAACTTATTACAAAACTTATTATAAAAAAATTATTATATGCCTATTATTTTAATAAAAATATTATTATGCACTAAAAATAATTTAGGAATCATATACTATGTAAATAATAATTACATATAATATTAAGGATTAATTTAAAATAATAAAAATATATGTACTAAATTATATACTAATATAAGACTTATATAATTAATTTAGAAACTCAGGGACTAAATTGCAACCTACCATTAACGGGCAGCACGCCACATCATCAAAGTGCTTCCCGAGATATACGATTGACGCAAATTCACAAAGTTCAGGTACATAATTGACGGAAAAATAGTCGGGATATACAATTGACGAATTTGAACTACTAGGGATAGCAAATATACCATTAATCCAAACATGTTTGAAGCGAAAGCATATCGTCAGTCAAGTTTCCATCCAGATCTGATTTCGTGCTAGCGATTTCATTTGGAAATTGAGAAAGGAGAAAAACCCCAGAGAAATTGATGTCATTTGGAATGGGCCAAACATTTAGATATCATTTGGAATTGGGCCAAATGGCCTAAAACACTTACCGAAGCCCACTAAGAAATGCACTAATGTCATTCTAATGCATTTCTTTGCTGTCTGTATATATGCACAGTCATCACCATTCCAATATAACATTCTAAGTTTGTCGATTTCTCAAGTTATGTCCTTGAAGTATTTTCTTCAAAGATTCTGTACCGGAACCGGAAAAAATTCTAGAGATTCTATCCTTTTTACCTTCTCTAGCCGGTAATCCATTCAGTGGGTGACATGTGGTGCCATATAGACGGTGGGTCCCACCGTGTCTGATTTTTTTAATATTATCCCTCTTTTCCCTCTTATTTCATTTTCTATTCATTTTAGAAAATTGAAAAAGTAATATTGTTATTGGGAAAAAGAGAAAAAATGAGGTTTAATTAATTCGAATTAATCATAAATTTAAAAAAGGGGAAAATTTGATGTTTAATTAATTCAGATTGATTTGAAATTATTACAAGTTTAAAAAAGAAAATTTATGCACTGCCAATTTGTGAAATTATTTTTTTAAAAGGAATATAGTGAAAATTTATGCACTATCGTCACTATTTTAGAGTTTAGAATCCTTAGAAAAAACATTACTTATATAAAAAATTTTTTATATGTCGCTCTCCAGATCCATCGGAAGAGAGAGACCCCGGTGCCTGGATTTGCAGCTGCTGCCGCGCAATCCGCTCCCTTCGCGCGAGGACACACGCTCAAGTCCCAGTCGTCGCACCTCCTCAGGAACCTCCACCTGCAAACAATCTCAAACCACAACCACAAGACAAGTCGCCCCACTTGCTAGTTAATTTTTACTTACCCAAGTACCCCGAAGTGTCCTAATTAGTAATTGTCACCTCACCTATTCTTTCTCATTTCCGCTCTACGGCTGCTCTGTTTCTTCAAACAAAAACTGTAGCCACACACATAGTCTCATCAGTGGCGGCTACTGTGTCACCCTGCTCAACTCGCTTCTTAACTCAAAACCCATCTCGCAGATCGGATTTTGGACATGGGTTTTCAACCGGAGCCACTGGTTTTGTGCATTTCTCAGGGCAACCCGTTTCGAAGAGCAAGAGTGCTATGGTGGCTTGAAGGTCTCCTGTAGTACAGGCAAAAACAATCGGAGTGTGGTTTTAGTGGCTGAACCCGTGCCTGCCGTGAATCACTCTAAGTTGGTTTTTAACTCTTCTTTTAACTTTTTTTTCAACTCTAACTGTAACGCCCCGAATTTTCATAATTTGATTTTTCGGAATTTTCGAAATATTTATTCCAATTCTACCCTTGGGGTAATTTCGAGTTTTAGTCGAGGAAATAAATTACTATGCCTTGAGAATGTCAAATTTAAGTTGGTGTCGTTCCTGGTTCGGGTCCCGTTGGAAACGGATTCGAGATCGGGGTGAAACGCGAGGT
>JAKUCV010003160.1:0-91603 GCA_028386065.3 Turnera subulata | reverse complement strand
TAGAGTTGAACTGTTAAATGCATGGCCATGCTCGGATAGGGTGATATGATGATATCACGGGTATCCGTTTTATACAGTTAACTCGAGGATCAAGAAACCGAGATTAGACATATACGAGATTGACGTTTCCATGTCTCGGTCTAATCTTGATAATGGGATGATAGGACGATGACATATTCCGAGGCATAGTGAATCAGTTTTGATCTTGTCGTTCGGGTAGCAATGATGTGTTGCTAGACGCCGCTCTTTGTTTATGATTGTAAAATGAGATTTCACAATCATTGCCGGACGTTACAAGTGCCTACAGGGTCACACACATAGAACCGATGATTCGAGCAGATGGTCGAACCGTGGTTGGACCATGGTTGGACCGGGTGTGGTTGGACCGTGGTTGGACCATGGTTGAACCAGGGCCGGTTTTGGATCAATAATGATTGATCAGACATGAGTGGAGTGTTGTGTGTGTTTTGCTGGAAAGAATGATGGGAGCTATATTATCTTTTCTAGGATATGGTTTAGTGGGTGATGGGCCAAAGGTGGTAGGCCATTGCTTGCACTACCTTGTGTCTCCACTTGGTTTGAATGATCAGATCATTCACTACCTTAGTGTGGCTTGGCTGGACGTTTTTGCTGCTCCCCTCTCCTTCCTTGTGCTGGTTTTTCAGTCCACACACAAACACCTCCACCTCTTCTTCTTTGTGAAAGAAAGAAAGAGCCCAAAACACACCTTACACACAGCCCCGGTTTTGTTGCTAGCACTTCAGTCCGGGGAGCTCGAAGCTTGTTTCGTGGGACGATTCCAAGCTATCACGGTTCGTGTGGATACCGTAGAGGAGCAGGTCTTCTTCTTGCTCTTACTAATTCGGTTTCCGGCTTAGGTGAAAGATCCTAACACTACAAGTAAGTAAAAATTGTTATACGGTTTACTAGCTTCACATGTGTTCTTGGTTGTTTCCCTTGTCTTCCGCTGCATATATCCGCTTTTATATGAATGTCATATAGCCTAGGGAAACTTACACTACTGGCATAAACATCTTGATTGATGTCTCAGACCAACCAAGTGCTTGTTGTCAAAACATTTTTGACAAATCAACCTCAACAACTTATGTATCACATATACACAATTGAAGACAATATGACATGATCATGCTTTATCACATAAAACATATCATGCATATTTACTCAAAATATATCAAATATATGCACATATTTGCATGGCAAATCATATATACCAAAACAAACTCAGCATATCATTTGATAATACAAAACAACAACATGTTCAAAATCACTTAGCATATCACATACACAAAATGATTCCTACACATGCTAGGATGATCATATCACATATGCATCACTTATACGGTTTAGAGCTTCACAAGAAGGCTCCGCTACCACTGTAAGTTTCCCTAAGCTATATGACATTCATATACAACATCAAATGCACAACGGAAGCAAGGAAACTTAACCAAAAACCAAGTGATGCATCATAAACCGTATAATAAAGATTTCGTAGCTGGAAGATTAGGATCTTTCACCTAATAGCTGGGTAGAATCAGTGAGAGCTTGACAACAGCCTAGCTCCTCTACGGTATCCACACGAACCGTGATTGGCTTGAAATTGTCCTACAAATCAAACCTCGAGCACTCCCGGACTGGGTGCTAGCAGCAGTAAACCGGAAGCTAGTATGGTTGTGGTGTTCTATGTTTCTTCTTTCACAAAGAAGAACTGTATGTGCTGAAACTCCCAAGAGCTCTCAAGACCCTCTCAAGAACTCAAAAAGGAAGGAAAGGAAGAAGATGATCTGATCACTCACTCCACTCATCAAAGGCTTATTGTCTTTTTGGTGTTCTTCCTTCTTTCTCAAAGAAGAAGAAGAGTGTATATTTGGACTCAAGACTTTCTTGAGTTTTTGGGGTGTGTCAAAATGTGATGTCCAGGCATCTAAGGTCTGAAAAACTGAACTCAATACATCACATACACACTCATACACATAGCATTAGATTAATGGAGTAATGGCCAACACTTTGGCCCCAAAGGTGGTGAAATGATAACACTCACTAACCCTTGTCTCCCACTAATGCACTATCACAACTCAGCACTAAAAGGGGACTCAATTATGCTGACATTCAGCAAACCAACCACCAAAAACGACCCTGTTTCAACCATGGTCCTACCACGGTCCAACCACGGTCCAACCACAAACCGGTCCAACCATGGTCCAACCACGGTTCAACCACCTGCTCGAATCAACGGTTCTTTGTGTGTGACCCTGTAGGCACTTGTAACGTCCGACAATAATTGTAAAATCCCATTTTACAATTATAAACAAAGAGCAGCGTCTAGCAACAAATCATTGCTACCCGAACGACAAGATCAGTACTGATTCTCTATGCCTCGGAATATGTCATCGTCCCTTCGTCCCATTATCTAGATCAAACACGAGACATGGAATATGTCAATCTCGTATATGTTTAACCTATGTTTCTTGATCCCCGAGTTAACTGTATAAACGGATACCCGTGATATCACCTTATCACCTAATCCGATCATGGCCATGCATTTAACAGTTCAACTCTATCAAGAAACCATACGATAATATACCCGTTATATGGGTCGGATGAATCCCCTCTTGATCAATCAAAACCCACTACATACTCGGCATATACCCAATGATTACCCTTTTGTCCACCCAATTATGGATGACTAGGAATAATATCAAAGTACATGATTCATATGTTGGATACCTTGATGATCTCAGGTCGGAGGACAATTACATCTATAAGAACCACTAACGGCATACATATAACGTTCCATGTAGTGTTCTTATGTGGGTCGGTCCAGTCCCCAAGTTCTCCAACTTGTACTCGTATGTAGAATTCATTTCACATATGCAATTCTCAACATACGCTAGTCTTAATTTATTATTACAACCCATCCGTAATAATAATCGACTAGGGACATTTAAGAATATGAAATATTCTAGGGTTATAAGTATGTGCAAGCGTTTATCTCATAAACGATACTTATTGGAATAACCTTAAGGCGTATACATGACTGCAAATAATCATCCATGATTGGCTTTTGGGCATATTACACTAACATAGTTGACAAGAGTTGTCTACCTAAATAGCTATGAAGTAAGCGATCAGCCAAAGCTGACTTATCTAGTAGTCAAATATGGATCTTGGCCTACTTATATGATTGTCTTGATTTATATAGTAGGAGTATCATTTAATAGAATTCCTTGTTAAATGATTTTGTATGAATGACTCTTTTTTGTGTGAGTTGATCATTGTTGTAGAATTTCCATGACACAAAACACTAGCACATTGTCACTGCGATCTGTCCTTGAGAAGGAAAAGTTGAATGGGAATAACTTCCTAAAGTGGTATCGCAACTTGAGGATAGTCCTCAAACAAGAAAAGAAGTTGTATGTCTTTGAAGGGCCCGTTCCAAATGAACCGGCGCCTAGTGCTTCTAGGGTAGGAAGGGATGCTTACAAGAAGCATCTTGATGATACATTGGATGCATCATGCCTTATGCTTATAACCATGGACTCTGAGCTACAGAAGTAACATGAGAAATTGGGGGCGTTCGATGTGATCGAACACCTGAGAGGTATGAGACCTCTAAGGCATTGTTCCAATGCAGGATGGCTGAGTCATCACCCGTAAGACCTCATGTGCTTAAAATGATTAGATACATTGAGAGCCTTGAGGGTCTTGGTTTTCCTTTGTAGAAAGAGGTGGCTGTTGATCTAGTCCTATAATCGTTGCTAGATAGTTACAGCCAATTTGTCATAAACTTCAATATGAATCATCTTGAAAATCCTTGTCTGAGTTTCTCAACATGTTAGGAACAGCTGAGCAACAGATGAAGGCAAACAAATCCAACAGCATTATGATGGTTGGAAGTAGCAAGGGAAAGGGTATGGGCAAGGTGAAGAAATTTGCCAAAAAGTTTGGTGCATCTTCTTCACAAGTGCTGAAACCCTAAGGTGGTGTTGCAAAGGAAGGTCAATGCTTCTATGGCAAGAAGTCCAGTCATTGGAAACGTAAATGCCCTGTTTACCTTAAAGAGGTAAAGAAGCAGAAGGGAAGTAAGACTTCCACTTCAGGTATTTTTGTTATAGAATCTAATATCTCTATCTCAGCATCATGGGTATTAGATACTGGATGTGGTTCTCACATTTGTGTAAATGTGAAGGAGCTGAGAAAGAGTAGGAGATTGGCAAAGAGTAAGACAGACCTGCGTGTGGGAAATGGAGCAAGAGTTGCTGCATTAGCCATGGGAACTTACTATCTTAACCTACCGAGTGGTTTGGTTTTAGAACTAGACGATTATTATTATCATGAATTTGATTTATGTGTCTTGTCTTGACAAGAAAGGTTTTTCATTTGTAATAAAGGACAAATGTTGTTCTATTTATTTCAATGATGTTTATTATGGTGGTGCGTATTTAAGCAATGGTTTGTATTTTCTTAACCTAGAAACCGCGATCTGTAACATTAATAAGAAGAAGGTTAGAATGAACGATTCTAATGAAACCTACCTTTGGCATTGTCAATTGGGCCATATAAACGAGACTCGTATTTCTAAACTCCATAAAGATGGACTTTTAGACTCATTTGATTTTGAATCATTTGAGACATGTGAGTCATGTTTGTTAGGCAAGATGACGAAGGCTCCTTTTACCGGTAAAGGTGAAAGAGCTTCGGACTTGTTAGGTCTTATACATAGTGATGTATGTGGACTGATGTCGACACAATCTAGAGGTGGATTTCAATACTTCATTACATTTACTGACGATTTCAGTAGGTATGTCTATGTGTATCTAATGAGACCCAAGTCAGAATCCTTTGAAAAGTTCAAAGAATTCAAGAATGAATTACAAAATCAACTCGGCAAGAGCATTAAAATGCTTCGATCAGATCGAGGAGATGAATACTTAGACCGAGAGTTTCTTGATCATCTAAAGGGTTGTGGTATAGTATCACAACTCACTCCACCGGGGACGCCTCAATGGAATGGTGTGTCCAAAAGGAGGAATAGAACCTTGTTGGACATGGTTCGTTTGATGATAAGTCAAGCTGACCTTCCTTCTTCATTTTGGGGACATGTATTATTGAGTGCTGCATTTACACTTAACCGTGCTCCATCTAAATCCGTCGAAAAGACACCATATGAGATACGGACTGGGAGGCGTCCCGATTTGTCTTTTATGAGAGTTTGGGGTTGTGAGGCTTACGTGAGATATGAAGCATCAGATAAACTCGACCCTAAATCCGACAAGTGCCTCTTTGTAGGATACCCTAAGGAAACGAAAGGATGTTACTTCTATAATCCTTTAGAGCACAAAGTGTTTGTTGCTCGGACTGCTATTTTTCTAGAAAGAGAATTTATTTCTAGAAGAATTAGCGGGAGGAAAATAGAACTCGAAGAAGTTCGAGATATTGAGGCTGAGATGGAACAAAGACAGGAACCACAAGATGTTGTGGATGAGAATCCTGTGCCTGTAACACATGGACCGCGTAGGTCGGATAGGACTCGGTATGAGCCTGAGAGATATGGATTTCTTTTGACTCACACCTAGGACGTGATGCTCATAGATGAGGATGAGCCCACTTCCTATCAGCAGGCCATCACGGGTCCGGGCTCTAAGAAGTGGCTAGAAGCCATGAATTCGGAAATGGAATCCATGTATCAAAACAAGGTATGGACCTTGGTTGATCCACCTGAAGGGGTAAAACCCATAGGGTGCAAGTAGGGTCTTTAAGAAAAAGACCGACATGGATGGTAATGTGATTACCTATAAAAGGCGATTGGTTGTGAAAGGTTTCAAGCAAGTTCATGGTATTGACTATGATGAAACTTTCTCACCAGTTGCCGTGGTTAAATCCATCCGGAGTCTATTGGCTACAGCAGCATACTATGATTATGAGATATGAAAAATGGATGTCAAAACCGCTTTCCTTAACGAAAAATCTTTTATAGGATGTGTACATGACACAACCTGAAGGTTTTGTCGATCCAGAGAATGCCAAAATGGTATACTAGTTGCAGAGATCCGTTTATGGATTGAAGCAAGCTTCTAGGAGTTGGAATCTTTGTTTTAGTGATGTGATCAAAGAGTTTGGTTTCATTAAGAACGAAGATGAACCATGTGTTTACAAGAAGGTTAGTGGGAGCACTATTGTTTTCTTGTTGTTGTATGTTGACGACATCCTACTCATTGGGAATGATATTCCGACACTACAGTCTATAAGGGCTTGGTTAGGAAAACTTTCTCGATGAAGGACTTAGGAGAAGCTGCCTAAGTGTTAGGTATATAGATCTATAGAGACAGATCCAAAATGCTTCTCGGGCTAAGTTATAGTACATATATTGACAAGGTGCTAAAGAGGTTTAGCATGCAAGATTCCAAGAAAGGATTCTTGTCCTTGTCACTTGGCATATCTCTCTCAAAGAATCAATGTCCTAGTACATCTAAGGAGAGAGAGTGGATGAGTAAGATTCCTTATGCTTCTGCAATAGGATCTATCATGTATGCCATGCCATGTACTCGACCGGATGTCGCTAATGCTTTGAGTGTCACAAGCAGATATCGTTCTGATCCCGGTGAGAGTCACTGGATAGCGGTTAAGAACATCCTTAAGTACATGAGAATGACTATGGATGCATTCCTGGTTTACGGAAGCGTGGATGAGCTTGTTGTAAAGGGTTACACAGATGCTAGCTTCCAAACCGACAGGGATGACTTTAGATCGCAGTCAGGTTATGTGTTTTTGTCTTGGAGATGGTACTGTATGCTGGAAGAGTTCCAAGTAGGGAACAGTTACCGACTCTACAACTGTGGCTGTGCAAAGTTCCTTCTGAGAACAATGTAACAGACCTGTTGACTAAGTCTCTCACACAGCGGAAGCATGATGGTCATGCTGCATTCATTGGTATTAGATACATGTATGATTGGCTTTAGTGCAAGTGGGAGACTTTTAGTGTAATATGTCCAAAAACCAATCAATGGATGATTGTTTGTAGTCATGTATACACATTAAGGTTATTCCAATAAATATCGTTTATGAGATAAACGCTTGCATATATTTATAACCCTAGAATATTTCATATTCTTAAATGTCCCTAGTCAATTATTATTATGGATGGGTTGTAATAATAAATTAAGACAAGCATATGTTAAGAATTTATATGTGATATGAATTATACATACGGGTACAAGTTAGAGAACTTGTGTACTGGACCGACCCATATAAGAACACTACATGGAACGTTATATGTTTGTCGATAGCGGTTCTTATATGTATTGTCCTTAGACCTGAGATCATCAAGGTTCCCAACATATGAGTCGTATACTTTGATATTACTCTTGGCTATTTCGTAAATGAGTAGACCTTAGTGTAATCATTGGGTATATGATAAATGTGTAGTGGGTTTTGTGTGATCCAGCAGGGATTCATCCAACCCATATAACGGGTATATTATCGGATGGTTTCTTGATAGAGTTGAACCGTAAATGCACGGCCATGCTCGGATTATGATATGACGATATCATAGGTATCCTTTTTTCGCGGTTAGCTCGAGGATCAAGAAACCGAGATTGAACATATGCGAGATTGACATATTCCATGTCTCGTGTTTAATCTTGATAATGGGACGAAGGGACGATGACATGTTTGCGAGGCATATGAATCAGTACTGATCTTGTCGTTCGGGTAGCAATGATGTGTTGCTAGACGCCGCTCTTTGCTTATAATTGTAAATGAGTTTACAATTATTGCGGGACGTTACAAGTGCCTACAGGGTCACACACTTAGAATCGTTGATTCGAGCAGGTGGTTGAACCATGGTTGGACCATGGTTCGACCAGGTGTGGTTGAACCATGGTTGGACCGTGGTTGGACCAGGGTCGTTTTGGGCTGGTTTGATTCAATAATTGTCAGAATTTTTGAGCCAAACCTGATGGCATGTGATGTGTAATCCCATTAGTGCATAGTAGAGACATGATTAGACTAGATAGTGGTGGAATCTTAATCATGTTGGGTGGACCATTATGTTGGCCATTCTTGTCTCTAATAATCTATGCATTAATTGGAGTGAGTAATCAGATTACTCTACACCTTGAGTCTGATTTTTCAAAGCTTGAGTGACTTGAGAGCTTAGAGTTTTTCAGGTTATACACATTCTTCTTTGAGAAAGAAGAAAAACACCACAAACACTAGCTCCCGGAAACCTGCTGCTAGCACATCAGTTCGGGGGTGCTCGGGTTGGTTATCGTGTGACGATTCCAACAAGTTATCACGGTTCGTGTGGAAACCGTAGAGGGGCAGGATTGTTGTCCGGCTCTTGCTGATTCGGATCATCAGTTGAGTGAAAGACCTCAACCGAACCAGGTATGTTTTTCTATAACTCGGTTTACTCTGTTTCACATGGATCCTCCATGAGTACCGGGATTTCCACTGCGTATTTAGTTGCATTTTATTGTCAAATTGCATGACCCGGTTACTTAAATAAATGGTCTTTGGGAGTTATAGAGCGGGTTTCTTGTAGGCATGCTTCTCAGGCAAGTTGGGCTAATTGGGCTTAGACTGTATCTTCGGGCCTGGGCTCTCCTGGTAATGGGCTCAATAGGGTAAAACACCTAGTATTAGTAGCCCTCCAAATGGCCAGGCTTGTTTTTAAGCACGAGCATTTGAATCCTTGCGGCATTGGCATAAACAAAATACTTTTTCTGGAAATACTGCCACACTAAAAAGTTTATCAGGAAAAATTCAGTAGGATAAAAACTTGATGGATGAAAAAAGTGCAGTGTGCATTTTATTTTCTGCCTCTCGGTGTTTATTTATTTCCTGAATGTGCAGTTATCTTATCCTTTACAACCCTAGTAGAAGAATGCAATTGTTCTTCGGCAGCCCCCTATTGGAGGATGGGGATAATTCTTGGTTCCTGATATCTTTTCCTAGCTGTGAGGATCTTACTTTTTGTGATGTCTCTTCTTGTTGGACAAGTTGTTCTAGTTAATTTGAGCATCTATTATTCGCATTGAACCTGTGCACCTTTATATATGAATCTTGATAATCCATGGCACCTGCAATTTTTGTCGAACCTGGTACATTTGTTCTTCGTTTTCTCCGTAGCTAACCTGAGGACCTCAATTTTCACTTAGATTTTGGGAAACCTTTGTTTTTCTGGAATCCACTCTATCTTTTATGTATTCTGGTTCTCAAAACTCGCTCATCATTTGATTATGAAGGGTATCGATAATCTTTGTTGAACTTGGATTCCTACGTCCCTCACTGGTTATTTCGCTATCCCGAAGACCTCCATCATGGGCTTGTTATTTGAGAACCTAACTCCCCTAGCCCTTTCTTGTTATCATAGCGAACCTAGCACCTCTATCTCCTTATCATCTGTGAGTTTGACTCATCTTGCCTTTGCCTTTCATATGCCAATTTAAGGAACTCCGGCTTCGATTTTTTCCACCTGCAACTTTGGTGCGCTTGGACCTGGTTATATAATTTAGAAAATTCTTGGGTCTTAGACCCTTCGTTGAACCAGTAAGTTTGGGAAATTCGGTCTGTCGTTTAACTTTTTCCCTAAAGTATTACTTTAAACTTTTTAGGGCCTGTTTTGAGCGTCTACGACTCTTGTTGAGCACTTTTCAGCTTCAGCTTCAACAGTTGTTTCCTGTGCTTAACTTCTACACTAAGATTTTGGCTTTCGATTATTTGTTACTCTTCTAATTGCTATTATGGATTTGTGAGATTCTATCGTCAATTCCTATTTAAGATATTATATGTCTTGGCCTCGGGCTAGAAAACCCTTATTTTAGTGTTTTAGGCATCGCGTGCCTCTAGCTTTTAGACTCAATAGCCCTTAAGCCTTTTCTGAATATTTTGGGCACTATATGCCTTGATTTTGGGGCTAAATAGCTTTTGAGGTAGCTTTTGAATTGTTTTTAGGTATACCTTTAGGTTTCGGGATCTGCAACACTTAGCTTTTTACCGTTATACCAGTTCTTCTGTACTTCTGTCTTAGGTTTAGGAACCAAGGCCTCTCAGCTTTCTTGAAGGCTCTTTTTGGGATTTAAGAGCTTTAAAGATTTTCCTGGTGACACTTGTAGGTACTTAATTTCCTCGTGATGCTGGGTAAAAATTTAGGTATCCAGTACCTTTAGGCCTCTCCTAGGCTTTGATAGGTCCATATCACCTGAGCCAGGCCTCAAAGCTTCATAACTCTTATAGGTCCAAAATTCCCTTTCTTCTTATAACTTTTGGGCACGAGGACCTTTAAGCTTCGTAGCTCTTTTAGGTACAAGATACCTTGGCCTTTCTCATTATAACTTTTGGGCACGAGGGCCATTGGGCTATATAGGTATAATGTACCTTAGCCTTGTTGATTATAATTTTTAGATCCCTTGAGTTTGAAATTTTTTAGATCATTCATATTCTGATGTCAGGACTTCTACCTTAAGAGGTTGTTCATGTTGTGGAGTCTTTTTTATTTTTGCATTTTGCTCGAATTGCAGTGGCTTCATCGTCTACCTTTGGTTTCTTATAACTTTCTTCCCTAAGCAAGCTGATGGTCCTCGTTTACCCAGGGGAGCTTATAATTCCATTTGAGTCTAAAACCACCAATTTATGCTTTAGCATTCATGGCCTTTTCCGCTATTTTGTTGCCACCTTAGGGCCTTCGGATTTATGGCATTCACGAAGCCTTATGCATGTTATAGTGTTTCTTCCTCAATCTTTACCCATCTGCTCTTCTTTGTTATCGGGCCACCAATTATTTTTTTTGATATTTGTGTGGTTTGGTGCTGAATGTGGCTTCCTTGTTCTGAAAAATTTATTGGAGGTCCTGCTTTCCTAGGTAAGCTTCGGATTTTACAGAGTCTGAGTTTGCCGTTTTATATTTTAGCTTATGCAGGGCCTGTCTTGAGGTGTACGGTGCTATTTGGGCTTACCGATTTTTTCCCTGTCATAACTTTCCTTTACGAGTCTTAGTTGTACGGCTTCAAGGAGAACCTAAACCTTCAGTTTAGTGTTTAGCTTCTACATGCTCCACCTTAATCTCTTCTTCAGGGTTTCTTCGAGTTTCGAATTATTTGTTGCCATACTTTGGTTTTGGTTATTTGAATGGCTTTAGTACTGATAGTTGGGCCTATTCGGTCTTTTGAGAACCTCGTTAAAGGTTGGTGCAGATCCGACAAATTTGTTAACTTTTTTTTTTTGTGTAATCGTGCGCTCATGATTTTATGTTCTATCCTCATTGGGGCATGTTGAGGTTTATAGAGCCTGCACTAGAGCATCAGCCCCCCAACATGAGCTTCTTGTTTCATTTCTTGTACTTCTATTGGTTATTTTGATGTTGATTTGATCATTTATCATCTCTTGGCATATCTTTACCATATCTTGTTGAGGTACATGCCTCTACTCAAGCTTATTATTTCTTGGGGATTCGTATAGAGAACCTATTCTTGTTATTGCATCATGCTAGGTTTTTCATAGCTTGTTATTGCTTGTTTATGAGTTGATCATTTTCAGTGCCCTTTGTCAGCCTATTTTCAATGAAGAGTTGATTTTCTATCAAGAATCTCCTCTCCGATCTTTTTCTTGCTTTGAATAATGGATGCTTCCAGTAAAACAAATTTGTAACTTGCTTTCCTCTTTCCCCAACTTCTGCTTGGTAAAGTCCTCTGATCGTTTATTGTGAAGTTGGTTGTAGTTGTCCCCTTCAAGAGCATCTTTGGCTTCTTTCCCTTTGCAAGAGCTTTATCGTAATACATGTCTCCTATGTAGGATTTTTTTTTGATTAAACTCATCCTTGCAACTTCTTTCAAGTTTCATTGAGCATCTAGTTATTACTTGAAATTTTTCTTCGCCGTTGTCTTCTATCATCTAGAGCTTCACCTAGTGTTCATTACGGTTGCCCTGATTTTAAGGGGCTTACATTTCCAGCACAGAAACTCCTCGAGGTCTAAACACCTTCAGGAAAACCTCCATATTTGTCAGCTTTCTTTACTTTGGATTATCATGTATCATCGCTATTTCTTTTAAGATTTCATATCTTCACACAAGCCTCCTTGTTTGTCATCTTTCTTTACTTTGAATTTTCATGTATCTTTGTGATTTCTTTTAAGACTTCACTGAGTATATGTTAAGCTTTTAAGCTTCTCGATTTTTGACAAGTGCATCCATTGAGGGAGCTTTTTTTAATAGTTTCATCCTCTATTGAGAATCCTTTGACATCCTTTTGTATCTTCCATGGGGGCATCACGAACAGCTGGTGAGGTTTAACAAGAACATAAACGATGTTCGTTTAAAAGCTCCTTAGACTTGTTCATCTTGGAATCCATAACTTGAAAGTTGGAGCCTGGATGTTTGACGAATGGTTCTTTGGACCTGTTCAACTTGCAATCCAGAACCTAGAACCTAGAATCCTTTTTGCACCCCGCCATGTGAGTATTCTTGAGTCGTTTTGCATTTGTTGGGTTTGTATTCTGTCACTACTTATTTCTCTTTTGAGCTACCTGGGACATATGATTCCTCCATATGAACTCTTTGAATCTACTCATCTTTATGACAGTTCTCCATTGGAACCTGAATTTTGGAAATTCTTTAATAGTCTTCTTGTTGAACCTAGAATTGGGATGCTTGCTCTTGAGTTGTGATTCTTCTCCAAACTTTCAAGCATAGAATAAAGCATATGGAGTTATAACACCCTGCTTCTAGAGGAAGTATTGTCCTTCAGTGAGAGCTTCCTGTCTAAACTTTTCGTCTTTAATTAAAGTACTCTTCATCGAGGTGGAATTTGAATCATATTTCTTTTTTATCTGAAGGGCCTCCTCATATAGAACCTCATTTAGCTACTTGGCCACTATCAGGTACTATTTTGGTGGTTGATTTGAATATACGTTGTTTCTTTGATCACTTTGTTATGCACCTACTTCAAGAGCTTTGTTGAGCATTTTGCCTTCTGCAGCATTTGGACCTCTATTGGGATTTTTTTTTTTTTGTTCTAGCTTCAATTTTTGCATTCCATATTTGTAGGAGCGTTTTTGTGGACCTATCAAGCAACTATTTCTGAGCATTTTTTTTGCCTTCTATGCAAGCTTCTCTTCATCTTTTACAAAACCTATAATCATTTTTGTTTTGCTCTTTAGGACCTGTCCTCTTTTCCAGTGGTCCTACTAGAAAGAACCTGTATATTAAAATCTCCGCAAGAGTTTCTTGGTTTTATTTCTTGTTACACCTTTTGATGCAGGTGACTTTGTTGAGACTCTTTTAGTACCCACTTTGAGTATCCATCGGTCTCCTTTGGGGTTCTCATCGGACCTAAGATGCCTTTAATATTGAATATCTCGGTAACATCCTCTTCCGGATCTGCTTCGAAATAGCATTTTCATAGTGAGAATATCTTCAAACTGAGTGAACTTGTTTCGAACTTCTCTGCTTTCTTTATGGATCTTTAAAATTTTTTGCTTGGACGTAATAAGTTATATTCTCATCATGCGAGAAACCTTGTGCGTACTTCCATGTCCGAAATAAAATTACATAAAAAAGCATCCTCATCAATATTATTTTTTTATTTTTACATAACAACTATGCGAGGTATTGTTGGCAAATACATCATGAAATAATCAAGCACCATAATTGTAGTAGTATATTTCAAAACTAGTCCCACATTGGAGAGAAAGTTTTTTTGTCAAAATTTTTGAATAAATCATTTTATTTTTCCAACCAGAAAATTGAACCCATGTTCTATTTTATGATTTGTTGTTGGAGAAAATCTAGGATGAAGTCCTGGTCTTGAGGGATAAGTTGGCTGGTTACAGGAAAATAAGGAAGAGGTTGCTTACTCCTTCTCTATTCACGAAATTTCCCTCTCTTTGCTAGGTTCTACTGTATTATTTTTCCTGGTAGTTTCTGGTATCCCACCTCCAAGTAAAAGGGCTTGTTGTATCATGGAGAGACTTTAGGCAGCTAAAATATCTCTTTAGGATATTGCATTGCATGCCTCCATTCGGGTTATAAATTATCGAATATTTCCCTAGAATTCCAACAATCTAACGAGATATCCGAATTATGACTGAGTTTCAACCCGAGGATATTGCTGCCATTGCTGCTGTTTGTGGTTTCTAAAATGTTAGACTAGTCGTGTCGTATGCAACCCCATACCCTGTCGTGTCCAGGATTGAGGTGCTTTTCAGGGCACACTTCAAAAGATGGCAGCATCGTATTTTTCCCACACTTGACGTGCATGGGGTGGCTTACGCCCAAACAGGGTCAATACCAGTAACCGTTGACCATAAACAGAAGGAGAATTGGCTTAATGCCAATAACTTTTGCCGACACAATATTATAAAAAAATTATATAATGTAATTTTTGATGATTATGCATCTTTCAAGGAAGCAAAAGATATTTAGGACAGTATGGTAGAGAAATAAACTGCAAAAGATGCTCACAAATAGAAATTTGCCTCTTCCAGCTTCTACAAGTGGGAGAAGAAGGAAGACAAGTCCGTCAGTAGTCAAATTACAGAATATCAGAATCTCGTCGAGGACTTGAAGACTGTGAAGATTTCATTACCTGACGAGACTTTTGTTGGTTCTTCGATTGAAAAGCTGCCCAATTCCTAGAAAGACTAGAAGCACAATCTGAAACATAATCACAAATTGATGTTCCTTAAAGACTTGATCACCCGCATTCAGAGAGGACAAGGATGAAGGAGAACTCAAAAGTTCAAGCACCAAAGAGATGATTGCTAAAGCAAACTTCATAGAAGGTACTTCTGGCACCAAACAGTTTAATAACTCTAAGAAATCTAGTTACATTCCTAAAGTTACTGACCCTCTTAGTTTTAACAGGAAAAGAAATTGATTTGTTTGTGGTAAGCAATGACATTATGCATCACAGTACAAGAAGAGGGTCAAAATTGGCAATCCTCCTACGCCAAGGGCTAACTTGGTTAAAGGAGACGACATAATTGATACGGTCATTTCTAAAACCTTCTCAGTGACCAATGTGAATGACTAGGTGCTAGACTCTAGTGCTACCAAGCATATCTCGCAAGCAAGGATTCCTCCTACACTGAGGTAGGGGTCGAGAAGAACTAATTTATCTTGGTGATTCCTGAACTGCAAAATTTCAAGGGAAGGGAAAGCGACTTAGGCTCACATTTGGTAAGACTCTGGCTCTCAACAAAGTGCTCCAATTGCCTGAAATTTGGGCCAACTTGGCTCTCAACAAAGTGCTCCATTCCCAAGCACTTCATCCTTTTTCTTTATTGTAAACACCCATATTATCTAGAAAAATCATCAACAAAAGTAACAAAATAGTGTCTCCCTCACGGTGATGGGGTCTTGGTAGGTCCCCACACATCTGAATGCACATAGTCCAGAATCCCTTTATTATTATGGATAGCAGTTGCAAACTTTACTTTTCATTGCTTTCCAAGAACACGATGCACACAGTCTTCTAATTTGCAAGTTTTTTTTTAAAGTTTTAGCTATCCCTGCTTGGAAAAAAATTGCAAGGATTTTTCACAAGCATGTCCTAAACGTATATGCCCTAGCTTTATTGCCTCTGCATCCTTCTTGCTTCCAAAAGTTATTGTTGCTACTGTCCCAAATATTGTACTACCTTGGTAGTAATATGAATTATTCTTCCTCACACCTTTTACTATCACCAACGCTCCTGATATTACATTAAGAATTCCATCTCACTTAGCAAAAACTAGGCCTTTTGATTCTAAAGTCCCCAAAGAGATGAGATTCTTCTTCAACTGTGGAATGTATCGAACATCTCTCAAAATTCTAGTGGATTTATCTTGGTTCTGCAGCTTGATTGAACCTTTCCCAGCTATTTTACATGGATTGAACCTTTCCCGGCTATTTTACATGGATTTTTACTGCCAATATAAACCATCCCTTCATTGAGATCTTCAAAGTCAAGAATCATTCCCAGATGGAACACGTACAATGGGTGCAACCTGAATCCATAATCCACTCTTCTACTTGTCATGTTGAAGGTGAAATAACCAAGCAGATGTCTGACTCCATATCACGTTTACATTCAACAATTTTCGCAAATTGTCGAGTCTTCCCTTTCTTCTTCAACTCCGGATTGTTTTGCCTCCAATGCCTTTTCTCATGACAGAAAGCACACTCATCGCAATTCTGCTTCTTGACTTTGACCTTCCACTTATCCCCTTTGATTGGCTTTGTTGTCGACCTCTAGACACTAAAGCTTCATCTGCTGCAGTTGCATTGTTCCTCACTTTTTCCTGTTGTCGCTATTCATAACTATATAAAGTCGAACATACAACTACCAATGAAACATTCTCCTTCCCACGAAGTAACATAGTCTCCAAGTACTCAAATTTATTGGGAAGAGATGGTAACAACATCAAAGCCAAATCATCTACTTCAAAGACAACATCCAGATTGAACAAATCTGCAACTAGCTTTTTAAACAAAGTGATGGGTTCATTCATAGTGGTAACTAGTCGATGCACAAAACAGAACAATCTCTTCTTCATCAAAAGCTTATTCTAGCCACTCTTCTTGAAGAAAGTGTCTTCTAATGTCTTCCACAGTTTGAATGCATGTGCGCAATAACATCATTTTTTGAATGCATACTTCTGCTTTCAGGACTAGCAAGATCGAATTGTTCTGCATGCCAACTTTTTAATGTTAGCCCAATCCTTGTCACTAATATCATCAAGCTTCTTGTTTTTAATACTAAAATTAGGGCCTTATTGGAACAATTAGTCATGGAACTCACACTGCCACATACCAAAATAACCGATACCATCAAATATCTCCACGACAAGTTTCAAATTAGATATTGGAAGCCTCGACCAATTGGATGTGGAAGCCATCTCTCCAGTAGGATTTTTTGTACCTCCTTCTACCATTATAAATTCAAAAAGTAGTATTCAATAATTCAACATTTCAACAAATAGCGTTTAGGATTAATCTTCGACTTCGCTACCACTTGTTTGGGAAAACTCGGGTAATTTTCCTACTACAACAAACAACAAGTGAATTAAACAGAAAAATTACAGTTTATACCCGACAAATAAATATTGAATATTATATCATCAATGCGCGACAGAAAAATAATAACCGAAATAATAAAAAAGTGAACGAATGAACACAACTGGAAATTTGATAACAAAGTTTGGATAATATTTGCCTACGTCTCCGAAGCACCACTATTGTGACCTGCTCTTTATATTTAGAGAAAAGTATGCGTATGATTTATGGCTTTGAATTTCAGTAAACTTTGCAAGTCAAAAATAGTGGGCACCGTCACTGCATGGTAATAGATGGCAGTAAATTTGGACTTGCTTTTCTTGAAGATAAAATTAAGCATGGGAAACATTAATGAAGCGTGAAAATATGGCTCCTATCCTTGACAATGTGGCTCCTAGACGTATAGGTGTGGCTGCATGATTTCACAACGTATTTTGCATGCCCAACTTTGCCTATAAAAGGCCACTTCCTGCAAAGCCAAAGGACACAACACAAAGGAAGAACACAATGAGTTCTCGTTTTAGATTATAGAGCTTTTCTTCAAGAGAGTTTGTGAGAGTTCTATATTTGGAGTTTTTAGAGAGCCATAGTGTATTTTCTTCTTCATTTTGTTATGGTAAACACTTGATCCGTCTTTATCTGTGGATATAGGCATTCAATAGCCGAACCACGTAAATCTTTGTGTCTCATTTCTTTCTTTGCCATCTTTTCTCAATTTCCTTTGTTAACACTCTACAAGAACTTCGTATCAATCCGGTATTACCATCACAAAAGTGATATCGTAGCCATCTCATTCCTAATAATTGGTAGCGGAGCTGTTACTATTTTTGTGGGTGTCTAAGATGACAACAAAGTATTAGATTGAGAAGTATGATCGTGCCACGAGAGTTGGATTATGACAAGTGAAGATGTGTGCCATCCTTACACAACAAGGATTGCATAAAGCATTATTCGGCATTGCTGGAATGCAGCAACAATAACGAAAGAGCAAGAATTGGAGGTTGATGAAAAAGCACTTAGTGCAACACAATTGTGCTTATCCAATGAAGTTCTATGTGAAGTACTTGGAGAAAGAACCGTTGCTAGTTTATGGCTCAAGCCAGAGTCATTATATATGACAAAGTCCCTCACCAAAAAGCTATATTTGAAGCATTGCTTGTTTTTGTTGCGAATGACAGAAGGTACATCCATTAAATCCCACCTTCATGAATTCAATTCTATTATGATGGATTGGTGGAGGGTGGGACTCGAACCCATGGCTTGGGCTCCAATGTTTCTGACGAAAATGTCCATGGTGTATCCTTGATAATCCATAAATGCCCATAGCCCAAATAAAACCAATTTTTATAGTGGTATGTGTATTATGAGGATTGTATGCTGTGAAGTTGTGTAACCATGATGTGTAGTGAATGATAGGCAGTTCTTACACATGAATAGCCAATTTAGGACGCTATCACTTTGCAAACTTGAATGGCTCTGCTATACTTATTACATGTAGGTAGCTATGGTGATGGATTTGAGTTGATTAATATAATCGCGGGTGACCTATTTATTTTATGTCCATTTAGTAAATAGCTTGAGAATTTCTTACCTATTTAGATTAGTTTCTTGTCAAGTTCGTGCTGATTATGGTGTCGAAACTTATTTTGTTAGGTATATGTTTGAGTTTGGTCCTATTGCATAGGCCGAATTATGGTTGATAAAGTCCACATAGTGGATTTGGGTCATGAAAGAAAGATTGGACGCTTGACAAAATAGTAGTATACTAATAATGAAAAAGAAAAGATTACAATAGATGATTTAGGTGGTGTGTGCTACAGCAACAGTAATGGGTATTGAGAACAATCCAGGCTTGTCTATTATAAACTAATAATGAAAAAGAGGGAAGGAAGGAAGGATTGGTCATTGTTATCATAATGCACAAGATAGATTCTTAACTAGCTGTGAGGTTTCTTGGACACAAGTAAGCTTCTTCAATTTGTTGTTTTCTAATGTTTAAAACTTTTCTTGGACACAAGTATCAAACATATATACATACATACATATATATATATATATATATAAATCTCAGTACTATAAGTAATAAAGTTGTGGTGTGCGCATGAGCTTGAAAATTTCTGCCTGTATGAATCATTGAATGGAACTTCCTCTTTCCAGCTTGTATAATCCTTCTGAATTTTAATCAATGCCATTAAGTTTTATCTGCCAGATAAGGAAAAATTATAAATAACAGTTCCAATAGCTAGCATGGTATTCAAAAACCGGATAAAATTTTTGTTATGATCATTGCATTGTACCAAACATGTTCATGTTCATGATTTATGTATAGATGACGTGACATCTTCAATCTCTTGCAGGTTTTGAAATTACAAATTGCTTGCTTTGTAGTGATTGCTGACAGGTTAGTCCTTTTACTACCGATACATATATACATGTATACGTACTATAGGTAATAAAGTTATGCTGTGAGCATGAGCTTGGAACTTTCTGGGGTTTTCGGGTTTTTTGGGCCCCTATGTTTAGTGGTTTGGCCAATTTGGTACCCCGACATTTTTTTTGGCCGGGCATATACCCCGAGATTGCATGGGCAGACCAAACGTATACGCCTGGTCAGGCACCAGCTGACGTGGAGGTTGCCCGAGGTATTTGCGCGTGTTACTGTAGCAAAACGACGTCGTTTTAGAGGAATGGCTTTGAGTAAAGTGGGCCCCACTAAGCCACATGTGTCCGACGTGGCATGAAACGACGTCGTTTTCTCACTTAAAACGACGTCGTTTTGCTACAGTAACACGCGCAAATACCCGGGCAGCCTCCACGTCAGCAGGTGCCTGACCAGGGGTATACGTTTGGCCTGCCCATGCAATCTCGGGGTATATGCCCGGCCAAAAAAAATATCGGGGTACCAAATTGGCCAAACCACTAAACACGGGGGCCCAAAAAACCCAAAAACCCGAACTTTCTGCCTGTATGAATCATTGAATCGAACTTCCTCTTTCCAGCTTGTATAAACCTTCTGAATTTTAATCAGTGCCATTAATTTTTATCTGCCAAATAAGGAAAATTTATAAATAACAATTCAAATAGTTAGCATGGTACTCGATATACCGAATAAATTTTATGTTGTGATCACTGCATTGTACCAAACATGTTCATGTTCATGATTTATGTATAGATGACGTGACATCTTCACTCTCTTGCAGGTTTTGAAATTAAAAATTGCTTGAAAGCTTTGTAGTGATTGCTGATAGGCCAGTCCTTCTACTGCCTAGAGCTCAATGCATATTTGTTTCATATTAATTGTTGTTGGCAATCCGTAGGTGTCGCCGCGTTAGATTGATGCATATAGAGGTGCTAGGGGTAATGTATTATATGAGAGTTCATATGTTTTTGAATAAGAAAAACTTATATGATAGGATTTGACTACTTTGCAAAGTAGGAGAGAGGTAATTGATAAAAACACAAAGGCGAATGATGAGTACTGCATTTGGCAATTGAGAATGGATATAAATACATTTGTAAAGTTGTATGACATCCAATTTACTAGAGGTGGATTGACTGCGAATGGCACTGTGAGTGTGGAGGAGAAGGTGGCAATCTTCTTGTCTGTTTTGGCGCATCATAAAAAAAAAAAAGCCCACTGCAAATTCAGTTTGCTAGGTCAGGAGAGACAACGAGTAAGCAAGTATATACAGTTTTGAGGGCCCTGATTTTGTCTAAGGATGCCTTCACTGTTAATCCAGATTCAGCACCTGATGATTGTACGGATCCAAAACGAAAATGGTTTAAGGTAATAGCTTCAAAAAATTTGCATTCTTAATTTGATCTCATTTTAGACAATCAAATAGTACCATTAACCATCAACTACTTGTAATAGGGATGTCTAGGGGCTTCAGATGGTTGTTACGTAGATGTAACAGTCCCACTGGCCGTGCAAAAATTGTTCGCACAACAAACAACGAACAACAAGCGACCAACGGCTGTCGGATTTGATCGCCGAAGGACCGAACGGACGATGTCGCACGTCCGTAGATCGGGTTTTGATATTTTGGTTCTGTCTAAATTAAGCTAAGCTAGTAAAGCATAATAACAATATGCTATTGTGCGACAAAAGTAAATTGATAAAAGACAATTATCTTATTGATCTTCTAACAGTATCTGGCCAAAATAGGATTCTCACATTTAAATTCCCCTGAAAACTGAGCAGTGACGAGCATAGAGTCTCTCATGGCTTCCACCATAGTCGCTCCTAACTCTACCAAGACCTCCATCCCAAGAATCAATGTTGCATACTTTGCCTGATTGTTGGAACAAGGAAAGTCAAGGAAAAAGGACATTCGGGTCTGCCAGCCATCAGGTGAGGTGATGTGAGTGCCTGCACCAACTCCGTCTCTTGTCTTTGAACCTTCGTAACGCAACAACCACGACCCTACAGTCATCTGCACTATGTCCACTACAGGTGAGGTCTCAGGTCCCCCTATGGGGGGATATGCTAGGAAGTCTGCCAAAGCTTGTCCTTGATAGCCTTCTGTGAAACATATTTCTTGGAAAATTCTGAAAGTGCCAGAACCCAACGGCCAATTCTATTTCGCATGATTGGCCTAAGACAATAAATACTTAATTATATCACTCTGACAGAAAATATGGACAGTGGTCGGTAGTAAGTACCACCGAAGGTTTATGCTTGCATAGTACAAAAATAAACACAGCCGTTCAGTGGGAGAATACATGTGCTCCACATTAGTCAATGAAAAGATTAGGTAGTAAATGGCTTGCTTGTAGCCGTCTGTATTTTCCTGTGCCAACAATCCCCCAATGGAAAGATCAGTGGCTGATATATGTAAAAGTAGTGGTCTACGTGGGATTGGTGGCATAAGGACTGGCGAAGTAGTTAGATTCGCTTTCAAGTCATCAAAAGCCGCCTGGTTAGCATCATCCCAAATGATTTCATCTCTCTCTTTCAATCGTAACAGGCGACTGAAGGAAGTGATCCGTCCGACAAGATTAGAGATGAATCCTCTTAGGAAGTTTATTTGATCGAGCAATCGTTGTAGCTCCTTCTTATTAGACGGGGGTTTAGCCTGTATGATTGCCCTAGTCTTATTCTTGTCTACCTCGATACCTCTCTGATGAACAAGGTATCACAAGAAGTTACCGGCTCGAACACTAAAGGTGCATTTGAGGGGATTCAATTTTAGCCCATGGGCACTTATTCTATCAAAAACTAGCCTCGGGTGCTCAAGATGGTCCTCCTGCATTTTTAACTTTACCACTATATCATCGATGTAGACTTCATGTAAAAGACTGATAAAATCATGGAATATCAAGTTCATTGCCCACTGGAAAGTGGCCCCTACATTGATCAAACCAAAGGGCATCATCAACCATTCATAAGTACCAATTGCACTTGGGCAATGAAAGGCCATCTTATAAACATCCTTTTCAGCGATGTGGATCTGGTTATATCCAAAATAGCTCTCCATGAGGCTCAGCAACTCGTTGCCAGCTACGGAATCAACCAGCATATCAGCCATTGGCATAGGGTACTTTTCTTTCGGAGTGGCTAAATTCAAGTTCCTGAAATCCACACAGTCCCGCAATTTTTCGTTCTTCTTCATGACCGGTACAATATTACACAGGCACACTACACACCTGTCTGTTTTAATGAATCCAAACTTCAGCAACCGATCTATGTCCTTCTTTATTGCTTCCTCGACACCTGGTGACATCCTTCTCGGCCTCTGCTTACAGGGCTTGAAACCCGGCTTAGTAGGCAGCCGGTGCTCCACCAAGTTTCTTTCTAAACCAGGCATCTCGTCATAGTCCCAAGCAAAACAGTGTTTGAGGCTGACAAACCTTGATGCCGCACTAGGAAGGGACATATTTCAACAATTTTTTTAGCAATATGCAATTGGGAAATGAATTTTACATTCTTTTTCCAGGGTTAGGAAGGTTCTGCTTCTGATTCTAAGGTACTACGTGTTGTTATCACCGTGCCAGGAGGGTTAAGAGTACCAGTGGGTATATTGATTTAACGATCTTAATGTTAATTAAATTGATAGACATAATGGCATTCAATTAATTTCATTTGACACATTCATCAATTTTTAGGTAACTATTATTGATGTTGGGTATACAAATGGGCCTGGATTCCTTGCACCATATAGGGGGACTCAATACCACCTGAAAGAGTAGGCATCATGTGGGTGTAGGGTGCCTGTCAACCACCAGGAATACTTTAATCATAAGCATGCTAGTGCGAGAAATGTTATTTAACGTGCCTTTGGATTTTTGAAGAAAAGGTGGACCATTTTGAGGAGTCCTTCGTTCTATGACAATAAGACCAAAGGTAGGATCATTATGGCTTGTACATTGTTGCAATTGTATTAGGAGAACAATTGCATTTGGCCCTGTAGAAGCTGATGAACTTTCTTCTGAATTGATGCCTAGTGGTGATGAGAGTATTCCTCTTGAAGTCATTGAATGCGAGCAAAGCACCAATGCCTGGACCAATTGGAGAGAAGAGCTTGCACAGAAAATGTTCAGCGAGTGGAGAGCTTCTCGTGTGAATATTTCATAAAAAAATGTCTTCCAAAATCTTATATTCAGATTTGTACCAATTAAATTAAGTGTCCTTATAACTGATTACGTTTGTATTTCTTTCTTTCCATGAGAATTATGGTTGTACTTCAATAATCTCATTGCAACTGTCCTTCTGAATATTGTTGTACTGATTGCTGCATTCATTTATTCAGAATGTGGTTGTAATGTTAACAATGTTTTTTATTAGATCTGTCATTTTCATTCAGATTACAATTCTTGTGCTTTTGTACATCGGATGTTCATCATTTTAAGATGCACTATCATATTGCTTTGGTGTGTGGTTGGTTAGGAGTGAATATTGTCTGATAGGCGTGTATGGAGCCAAGAGGAGAGTGATGCACTGAACATTATCTTGTAAGCTATGGTTATTGGTGGGTTCAAAGTTGATGCATGATAATTTAAGCGCGCACATACACCTTGATCAATCAAAAATTGAAGACTATGATGCCTAACTCTGATTTCAAGAATGATCATATTAGGAATAAGATCAGGAGGTTGAGGGAGAAGTACACTACTTGCCATGGGATGCTAGACAAGAGTGGTTTTGGGTGGAATGATGTGAAAATCTTTGTTGAGGTTGATAGCCCTGAAGTGGCACAATTGTGGAATAAAGTCAACAATTTTCTCAGTTACACTACCATCATATATATTTGGAGTTGCTCCTATCTTGTAAAGTTGGTAATGTTTATGTAATTATGTTTGTGTTGTAGCAAAATCCAAAGGCTAAATATCAGATTTGTCGTCCTTTTCCTAAGTACTTCAAGTTACAAGAGATATTTAGGAAAGATCATGCCAAAGGAGATGCTTCTGAACTCCTTGGAGGGATGTTTGATCGGTGTGCTGGAGCTGCCAATCCTAAGAACCACGCCGGCTACCACTGCTGCAACCACACGAGGCACTACTACCGGTTATGTTGGTGGTGCCACCATAGGCATTGCTGCTACTGCCACAACAACTGAAAAAGCAACTAGTATGGTGAAAGAAAAGAAGAGGATGAAGGATTCAGAGGTATTTGCAAATTAAGTGAATGGGATGAACAGGAAAAGGGAGCAAGAGAGGCAAGACACTGCAAAGATCTTTGAAATAGTGTCTGGGAGTGACAAAAAGAGGAAGGTTGAAGATGAATGCGAGTATGTGAGGATCCACAAAGAAAAGGTTCGCATCACACAATGCTAGTACGAGAGTAGGCTGTTGGTTTAGGTTTTAGGGGCTCCCATTAGTTGTTTTTTGGCTTCACATGAACCTTGACCATGCATTTTTTGATGGAATACTTCTTCGTTAGAATTCTGGTACTTTTATTGGAAGTTTTTGGCATGTCATGTATGTTGAACATGCATTTTCTATATACTAATACGCTAAGTGCGAATTGGAAGTTTATGTTTCTAAAAGATTGGATGGTTGTTTGGATTGTACTTGTTTTGGATTTTAATATGCTATTTCGGAATTGATATGAATGTTGATTGTCTATCATAATGGGTTTTGTGGAAGGAATGGAAGCATATGATTAACTTTTTGTTGCATGCTCTCTTAAAATCATTTTAGGTACTTTGCAATGGGGAAGTACAATTTCTATATTGTTTTCTAAGGGCGCCACAGTGGCATATACGAGGATTGGGCACCTGTGAAAGTGGCCGTGGTTGGATACCCAAATGAAAGTTATAAAGGCTATAAAACATACAATGAAGCTAAAACTGCATAAGTGCATAGTGAGGGGGGATGGAGTTGTGAAAATGTCAAAAAAAAGAGATTGTGCCAATTTCTGGGCCAATTTCCGAGCAAAGTGGTACTAACACCGAGCAATATTTTGCGCCCATTCCGCAAAGAGAAATTTATCACGGCACCTGTAAGTAACCGGGCATGCAAACTTGACAATCAAGAGCAGCGGAAAGACACGGAAACCTTGGAGGATCCAAGTGAAGCAACTAAATCGAACAACAAAAATTGAACATACCTGAAACGGTTAGGATCTTTCACCTAACTGAAGAACCGAATCAGCTAGAGCCGGAAGAATATCCTGCTCCTCTACGGTATCCACACGAACCGTGATAACTAGTTGGAATCGTCTCACGATTACCAACCCGAGCACCCCCGAATTGATGTGCTAGCAGCAGGTTTTCGGAAGCTAGAGTTTGTGGTATTTTCTTATTTCTCAAAGAAGGTGTGTAGTCTGAAAACTCAAGAACACTTAAGACTCTCTCAAGCTCTCTTCTTTGAAAATTTTTCGACTCAAAGTGATGAAGACCAAAGCATAATCAGATTATGCTTAGTCTAATCCCACTCACAAAAGCAAGGGACAAAGTGACCAACACCTTTGGCCAACATGATTAGCTTTTAGCTAATGATGTCTCCACTAATGTCTTAATGGGATTACACATCACCATGCACTGATTATGGTTCAATAAATCAGACATTTAGTGAACCGAACCATCCCAAAACGACCCTGGTCCAACCACGGTCCAACCATGGTCCAACAACAAGCTCAAATACCTGGTTCAACCACGGTCCAACCATGGTTCAACCACCAGCTCGAACCATTGCTACCCGAACGACAAGATCAGTACTGATTCATATGCCTCGCAAACATGTCATCGTCCCTTCGTCCCATTATCAAGAATAAACACGAGACATGGAATATATCAATCTCGCATATGTTCAATCTCGGTTTCTTGATCCTCCAGTTAACCGCGTAAAACGGATACCTATGATATCACCATATCATAATCCGAGCATGGCCATGCATTTACGGTTCAACTCTATCAAGAAACCATCCGATAATATACCCGTTATATGGGTTGGACGAATCCCCTCTGAATCATACAAAACCCACTACACATTTATCATATACCCAATGATTACACTAAGCTCCACTCATTTACGAAATAGCCAAGAGTAATATCAAAGTATACGACTCATATGTTAGGAACCTTGATGATCTCAGGTCTAAGGACAATACATATAAGAACCGCTATCGACAAACATATAACGTTCCATGTAGCGTTCTTATGTGGGTCAGTCCAGTCCACAAGTTCTCTAACTTGTACCCTTATGTAGAATTCATATCACATATAAATTCTCAACATACGCTAGTCTTAATTTATTATTACAACCCATCCATAATAATAATCGACTAGGGACATTTAAGAATATATAAATATTCTAGGGTTATAAATATGTGCAAGCGTTTATCTCATAAACGATATTTATTGGAATAACCATAACTATATATTTTTTTTTCCCTTAACATGGTTGTCACTAGTTCGTTTGCATATATAAATAGACATACAATTGTTTTTTTTTTCTTTTCCAGCAATACAGCCAAAGCTTAACACAAACGCTTCTGACAAAATAATACCAACAAAAATGTTTACTTGTCCACCCACAATTCACACAACAGTCCGAGCCCAAATAGAAATGAAAGGAATGGGTTCTTACCCTTCAAAAATCTGCTCGGCCAAGGTTTGAATACCAAAATCCGAGCTCGACCGACGAACCACTCCAGCATGGCCACAGCCCCAAACTCACCATAAGAAAACTTGGCTACCGTCAATAATAATCGTACCAACCCAGAACAAAAAGACCCATTAGAACTAGCAGTAAGTCAAACCTATAATTACAATGGAGAAGCAAATGGAAGGAGGACGACAAGAGAGCAGCAGCCGCTCGGGAAGGAGAAGTAAAAGAACATCAGAAGGGAAAAGTGAGAAAAGAGAAAGAAAAAGAAAATGTGGGGTGCGGCCGAAACAGGAAAAAAAAAGAGAGCAAGTGGGGAGAAGAGAGGGAGAGAAAGAGAAGAATTTATATCCAAGCCCTAGGGTTGGGGCTCCACCAGTATACAAAACGGCGTCGTTTTGCTTCAAACGACGTCACTTCACTCACAGCCCTCCTCTGGTCAACCCTAAAAGTCAAAACATATCCCTTTGTGTGTTTTAAGTTTTGACTCTACTAATACTACGTAGTTTTAGGCAAAACTACACCCGAACTTGTGTTTTAATCCAAAACACTATTAAATGCTAAAGAAACTTAATACATGGGAATAAATTCTTGAACCATACTAGAAATAAATTTATTAAGACCAAGAACCTGTGAATTCTGTGAGGGCATAATTGGAAATTAGATCCCAAAATTTTCGAAAATTCCATAAAAATTAATTAACGAAAAATCGGGGCGTTACAGTTCTACCCCACTTAACAAAATTTCGTCCTCGAAGTTTACAGAACAAACCAAGCCACCAAGTGCTTAACAGACACAAACAACTGTCTCCCAGTATCAAAATACCGTTGGCCAAAACTACCAAGTAGAACCATCACGACCATCCATGATATTCCCAAGCAACATCTCCAATATACCAAGTCGATCATCGACTTAAGCCAAACGTGATCAAAGAGCGTAAGATCAAAGCACTAACCCAAGAGTTTATCTCCAATCATCATAACCATTGATAATATCAGAATCCATAAACAATTCCGCTTATCATCACTGAACCAAATATATCCAATCTTCTAATCCATTAAGCATATCCTCAAATACAGAACCCAAAATTGTTACCTATGTAACAAGATCATCACTTCCATCGTGAATGCCTCAAGAACAATAATCCATAATCGATTTCATGATAAAAAACTCAAAGCATTTACTTTTCCGGAACCAATTTTTTAGCCAAAATCATATAAATCTCAGATCATACCTTAGGCACTAGAACCCGATCATTACTAAAGTATTACATTTATAATTCTATACCTTGAATCCCTCAAGACTCAAACATCCTTTCATAACTCATACTCATGAATCTGTCCCTCAAACCATAATTACCACAATCATCAAAATACTTTTGATAAAGAACCCAAATATTACAAGTTCATTCCAACACTTACCCTATCATACTCTAGACATTTAACTCTCATCGCCCAAGACAAGCTCACAAATTTAGCCTTATGACCCAAACATTATCAATATCCTTAAGAGATGAGTGAACCTAAACCTCAACAAGAGAAGTATGATCAAAACTCCAAATTACATCACCGTTAAAAGTCAAACCTCAATGTGAACACACTATCGGCATCCTCAACCCGCATATAAGTGATGACTTCAACAACAATTCATGATCAAAACTATTTAATCACAAACACTTTCAATACCCAAATCTCAACCAAGTTACATACCTCAAGTATCATTGAAAGACATTTTCCCAAATATATCATTTGGTCAATCTCAAATTAATTCAAGAAATGGTCATCTCGAACTCCGAACAAGATTAAATCCATAGTATAATTCACAATAAATTCAAATCCTCAAGCTCAGCAAGATCAGACCACAAATAACATGATCACCAAAATTACAAAAGTTATATCCACAAGAATCACTTCAAATCATCTCTTGACAGACGTAACATCCAAAAGCAAACCGATGGTTCTTACTTGTATTGGCCAGTTCCACTTCTGGAACTATCAAACATGTTACCGTAGGAAAACATCTTCCGGCAACAATACAGGGAGAGGCAACAACAGTGCACTCACACAGACATGGGACGTAAGAGTTTACACCGACTCTAATAAAGCAGTGGATATTCCACCAAAAAAAAACTTTGCAATAGCCTAAGCTGTAAAGGAAAACATGTCATATCAATAACAATACCGGGTCACTCCGACCCTCAGCAGGTGCGTGTCCTCCATCGGATCCATTGAAAGACTCACTATATGAATGCATATGACAATGCAACATACGACTAAAAAAAAAAAGAGCAGACTCATGCACATAAGAGCACAGAACATATCAAGACATCCCAAAGGATCTACAGCCTGCTCCGCTACCAACTGAAACGCCCGTGTCCCAATTTATTAATAAAAATAGAATTTAAATATAAAATAACTAAATTGCCCTTATCATTCCCATGACACGAAAATCATCTACTAAACACCCGTATCCCAAATAACCCATAAAAACAATTACAACATGAGAAGTGACCAAAATGCCCTTCTACCCGGGATACGGTATCGACAACGTGATCAACATTTAAACAAATAATAAATAATACAATGGAATCAAGTACGCAGCAGAAGACAAAATACATAGCAACATGCATGCAATGAACCTTATGGATCCGACCCGAGGAGGAAAGCACCGCCACCTGCTGATATGCACCACTGCTCAATGAGCAGTTAACCTGTAAAAGACTGTGAGGGGGTGAGACCAACCACTGTCTCACCGCAAACAAATAAACCAGTATATACAAATACAAATCAACCACAAGTACACCGGCATCAGGCAACAGCAACCACAATGCACAAACAAGTCACAATGAACAATACAAGTCATCATCAGACTTCAAACCAGCACTGATCTTTAATCACTTAATTATCATTGTACTTTATTGTTATTAGGGTTGAATGTTTTATTAGGGCCCTCTACTGTGTGCGTCGAGCTCGGTCCCGTCTGATCAGACAACCAGGGCATAAGCCCAAATACAATCAGGGCCCAAGCCCAAATATCATCATAAAGAGAGAGAGAAAGACAGAGAGAAAGAGGGAGGTAGAAAGGGGAAGGTAGAAGGAGGGAGGTAGAACCGGTCATAACAGACCCATATGCTAAACCGCATATACCATGCTAAACCGCATGAAATCCCGAGGGGTACCACTTCCCGCTCGAACCAACTGGTCAACAGCCCCACAGTAGAATTATTATAATATTTTGTTCTCAATTATGCTTAAAGAGTTTCGTGTACCATTATATATGATTGTCCAGGTTTGTGTGGATTTTACATCTTATTCTCAAGTCGGGGCCTCCAGCCCATAGTCCACCACACAAACCATAAAAACATATATCACGTTATTTAACACACAAAACAAATCATACTCGACAGGCATATTGTACCACACTGGTACACAGTTCATATAATCATGCACACTGCATCAGAGACATCATCAATAAAATACAAGGTGTAAGCAAGAACATCCGCAAAGCAGGCAAGCATGCATACAGCATTCAAGGCCAAACAAATAATACCACTGTATATACCAAGACAATTAACCGAGCATTGTAGGAAGTAATTCATACAAAGGTTTATAAGTCCTCACCTGGAGCATTAGAAACATCCTGGAAGATAAATCCGTCTCCTACCTCGATATTATCGGGTTCCTATAATTTATAATCCAAACACAATTACAATACAAATCCACGTGAGCAAGAGACACATGCATGTATGCACTAGCCAACTAAGTATATTGTTAACATTCCTTAACCTCATGTACCTGGGTGTATAATGAATTAGGATCCAACCCAAATAATCAACTATATAAAAGACACTAGCTGAAAATTGAAAGCCGTTATAAAATTCATAGGCATAATTATTTAACTCCAATTGTATGAGGCATAACGCCAAATTTCAAAATCAACGTGAAATGGGTTCGTGGAAACATCCTGTGACCCTTTTGGAAAACTTTTATTACTTAGGGAGGTATAAATACATCATTTGACTATAATAATGAAATTCCATTTCATTGAAATCAAGTTTTGTGGTGAGACCTCAGTCCACCGCAACCCATACGAATAGCGGAACGCTATTGGCTCAATAGCCATAAACTGTAACTAGTTAAAATAAGGTAAAACTTTAAATGGGATCAAAAGATATAGGGGTTCATAAGCATATGCCTACACGTATCAACTCTTAATTGAGAAAGGTTTAATAAAGACTTAATTGAAATAAATTACCAAGAACACTAGAACCCACGTGTAATGCACAATACTACACTTGGACTCAAATTCACATTAATGCAAACCAAGACCCCAAAATCAAAACTACACGTGCCACCCAATATCAAATTGAATATGTCCAGCCTGCCCAGGAAAATTGGCTTTTGATTGCACCGTTTAAATCATGATTTACGCATAAGAGATATAGTAGTTGATTATCACAAAGCCCAACAACTAGGAAATACAGAACCAAGAATTAACTATACATTTTTTTTTCCTTAACATGGTTGTCACTAGTTCGTTTGCATATATAAATAGACATACAATTGTTTTGTTTTTTCGTTTCCAGCAATACAGCCAAAGCTTAACACAAACGGTTCTGACAAAACAATACCAACAAAAATGTTTACTTGTCCACCCACAATTCACACAACAGTCGGAACCCAAATAAAAATGAAAGGAATGGGTTCTTACCCTTCAAAAATCTGCTCGGCCAAGGTTTGAATTACCAAAATCCGAGCTCGACCGGCGAACCACTCCAGCATGGCCACAGCCCCAAACTCACCATAAGAAAACTTGGCTACCGTCAATAATAATCGTACCAACCCAGAACAAAAAGACCCATTAGAACTGGCAGTAAGTCAAACCCATAATTACAATGGAGAAGCAAATGGAAGGAGGACGACAAGAGAGCAGCAGCCACTGGGGAAGGAGAAGTAAAAGAACATCAGAAGGGAAAAGTGGGAAAAGAGAAAGAGAAAGAAAATGTGGGGTGCGGCCGAAACAGGAAAAAAAAAAGAGAGCAAGTGGGGAGAAGAGAGGGAGAGAAAGAGAAGAATTTATATCCAAGCCCTAGGGTTGGGGCTCCACCAGTAAACAAAACGGCGTCGTTTTGCTTCAAAACGACGTCACTTCACTCACAGCCCTCCTCTGGTCAACCCTAAAAGTCAAAACATATCCCTTTGTGTGTTTTAAGTTTTGACTCTACTAATACTACGTAGTTTTAGGCAAAACTACACCCGAACTTGTGTTTTAATCCAAAACACTATTAAATGCTAAAGAAACTTAATACATGGGAATAAATTATTGAACCATACTAGAAATAAATTTATTAAGACCAAGAAAATAATTCCTGTGAATTCTGTGAGGGCATAATTGGAAATTAGATCCCAAAATTTTCGAAAATTCCATAAAAATTAATTAACGAAAAATCGGGGCATTACAGACTCTGACTTATGTTTCATTAGACACACATAGCCATATCTACTGAAATCATCAGTAAATGTAATGAAGTATTGAAATCCACCTCTAGCTTGTGTCGACATAGACCCGCATACATCACTATGTATAAGACCTAACAAGTCTGAAGCCCTTTCACCTTTACCAGCAAAAGGAGCCTTCGTCTTCTTGCCTAGCAAACATGACTCACATGTCTCAAATGATTCAAAATCAAATGAGTCTAAAAGTCCATCTTTGTGGAGTTTAGAAATACGAGTCTCGTTTATATGGCCCAAACGACAATGCCAAAGGTAGGTTTCATTAGAATCGTTCATTCTAACCTCCTTCGTATTAACGTTATAGATTGGCGTTTCTAGGTTTAGAACATACAAACCATTGCTCAAATATGCACCACCATAATAAATATCATTGAAATAAATAGAACAACAATTGTTCTATATTACAAATGAAAAACCTTTCTTGTCAAGACAAGACACAGAAATCAAATTCCTGCTTATGGTCGGTACATAATAACAATTGTCTAGTTCTAAAACCAAACCACTCGGTAAGGATATATAGTAAGTTCCTACGGCTAATGCAGCAACCCTTGCTCCATTTCTGACGCGTAGGTCTATCTCACCCTTCGTCGATCTCCTACTCTTTCTCAGTTCCTTCATATTTACACAAATGTGAGAACCACATCCGGTATCTAATACCCATGATGCTGAGAAAGAGATATTAGCTTCTACAACGAAAATACCTGAAGCGGAAGTCTTACTTCCCTTCTGCTTCTTTACCTCTTCAAGGTAAACAGGGCAGTTACGTTTCCAATGACCGGACTTCTTGCAATGGAAGCATTGACCTTCCTTTGCAACACCTCCATTGGGTTTCAGTACTTGTGAAGAAGAAGCACCAAACTTTTTGGAAAATTTCTTCACCTTGCCCTTACCCTTTCCCTTGCTACTTCCAACCATCATAATGCTGTTGGATTTGTTTGCCTTCATCTGTTGCTCAGCTGTTCCTAACATGTTGAGCAACTCAAACAAGGATTTGTCAAGATGATTCATTTTGAAGTTTATGACAAATTGGCTGTAACTATCCGGCAACGATTGCAGGACTAGATCAACAGCCAACTCCCTCTACAAAGGAAAACCAAGACCCTCAAGGCTCTCAATGTATCCAACCATTTTGAGCACATGAGGTCTTACGGGTGATGACTCAGCCATCCTGCATTGGTACAATGCCTTAGAGGTCTCATACCTCTCAGGTGTTCGATCACATCGAACGCCCCCAATTGCTCATGTTGCTTAGGAAGCTCAGAGTCCATGGTTATAAGCATAAGGCGTGATGCATCCAATGCATAATCAAGATGCTTCTTGTAAGCATCCTTTCCTGCCCTAGAAGCACTAGGCGCCGGTTTATTTGGAACAGGCCCTTCGAGGACATACAACTTCTTTTATTGTTTAAGGATTATCCTAAAGTTACGATACCATTTTAGGAAGTTATTCCCATTCAACTTTTCCTTCTAAAGGACCGATCGCAGTGATATTGTGCTAGTGTTTTGTGCCATAGAAATTCTACAACAATGATCTACTCACACAAATAAGAGTCATGCATACAAAATCATTTAACAAGGAATTCTATTAAATGATACTCCTACTATATAAATCAAGACAATCATATAAGTAGGCCAAGATCCACATTTCACTACTAGATAAGTCAGCTTTGGCTGATCGCTTACTCATAGCTATTTAGGTAGACAACTCTTGTCAATTACATCTCATGTAACTCTTTGATAGTTGAGTAAACAACACTTGTTCTTGTCTATCTCATAGACAATACTCAACTCCTTGCCTCTAAGTCCTTAATCCTATTAAGATGACCTAGTTAAGTCCAAACCCACAATAAGCAATTCAGATATTACAGTTATCCAGTCGCACCTTGCTAGGATAAACATTGGCACCTTGCTTTGGCAAAAACTACCAATTGTTGATCTTAACCTTGATGAGTTCTTATCATGGAAGGCAACACAAGAAGAACTTAATATTTTCATCAACATACTATTCCAATACATTACATGCATGTTCTTGATGAATGTATATTGATGTTTGTAAATTTGGAAACCAAAATTACAAGTGAACACCGATGTCTAACTTGAACATCGATGTTTTGAGAATATGATTCTCCCAACTACTTGGCAACACTCTGTATTTTGGCCATATCTAGATCTGTAGAGCTCGGTTTGGTGTAATCTTAGTGTCCCTAGAAAGCTAAGAAGTAGTTCTACAACTTTGCTGTTCAGGCCAGACACCAATTCGGCCTCCTTCTACCCCGAATTTGCTGTAGAATTCACTGGATTCCAAAACATCGATGTTTAACCCTTAAACATCGATGTTTGAAGTTTGCGAATCCATAGAACATCGATGTTGACAATCAAACATCGATTTCGGAGGTTGCCGAACCCTCAGAACATCGATGTTGATAATCAAACATCGATGTTTGAGGTTGTCGAGCCTCAGAACATGGATGTTTACGTTCAAACATCGATGTTGGAGGTTGCCGAGCCCACAGAACATCGATGTTGACGATCAAACATCGATGTTTGAGGTTGGCAAATGCATAGAACATCGATGTTAATACTTAAACATCGATGTTTTGACCTCTCGACCGACAATCGACCTAAGAGAACATCGATGTTCAAAGCTTAAACATTGATGTTGTAGGTATCATATACCTTTCAAGCACCCTTGTCGAACTCATTCGACTTTCTACCAAAACACACTTTGATTGATATCACATACCAATCAAGTGCCTGACATCAAAACACTTTTGACAAAAATAATTTCAACAAATATCACATATACAAATGAATTCAGCATATCACATATACCAAATTGAACTTAACATATCACATACATTAAGACGAACATATCACATATGCACAACAAATCGGTTTAGAGCTTCACAAGAGGCTCCACTACCACTGTAAGTAACCGGGCATGCAAACTTGTCAATCAAGAGCAGTGGAAAGACCCGGAAACCTTGGAGGATCCAAGTGAAGCAACTAAATCGAACAACAAAAATTGAACATACATGAAATGGTTAGGATCTTTCACCTAACTGAAGAACCGAATCAGCTAGAGCCGGAAGAATATCCTGCTCCTCTACGGTATCCACACGAACCGTGATAACTTGTTGGAATAGTCTCACGATTACCAACCCGAGCACCCCCGAACTAATGTGCTAGCAGCAGGTTTTCGGAAGCTAGAGTTTGTGGTATTTTCTTCTTTCTCAAAGAAGGTGTGTAGTCTGAAAACTCAAGAACACTTAAGACTCTCTCAAGCTCTCTTCTCTGAAAATTTTCAGACTCAAAGTGATGAAGACCAAAGCATAATCAGATTATGCTTAGTCTAACCCCACTCACAAAAGCAAGGGACAAAGTGGCCAACACCTTTGGCCAACATGATTAGCTTTTAGCTAATGATGTCTCCACTAATGTCTTAATGGGATTACACATCACCATGCACTGATTATGGTTCAATAAATCAGACATTTAGTGAACCAAACCAGCCCAGAATGACCCTGGTCCAACCACAGTCCAACCATGGTCCAACCACAAGGTCAAATACCTGGTTCAACCACGGTCCAACCATGATTCAACCACCAGCTCGAATCAACGGCTCTAAGTTTGTGACCCTGTAGGCACTTGTAATGTCCAGCAATAATTTTAAACTCATTTACAATTATAAGCAAGGAGCGGCGTCTAGCAACACATCATTGCTACCCGAACGACAAGATCAGTACTGATTCATAAGCCTCGCAAACATGTCATCGTCCCTTCGCCCCATTATCAAGATTAAACACGAGACATGGAATATGTCAATCTCGCCTATGTTCAATCTCGGTTTCTTGATCCTCAAGTTAACCGCGTAAAACGGATACCTATGATATCACCATTTCATAATCCGAGCATGGCCATGCATTTACGGTTCAACCCTATCAAAAAACCATCCGATAATATACCCGTTATATGGGTTGGACGAATCCCCTCTGGATCATACAAAACCCACTACACATTTATCATATACCAAATGATTACACTAAGGTCTACTCGTTTACGAAGTAGCCAAGAGTAATATGAAAGTATACGACTCATATGTTGGGAACCTTGAAGATCTCAGGTCCAAGGACAATACATATAAGAACCTGACAAACATATAACGTTCCATGTAGCGTTCTTATGTGGGTCGGTCCAGTCCACAAGTTCTCTAACTTGTACCCGTATGTAGAATTCATATCACATATAAATTCTCAACATACGCTAGTCTTAATTTATTATTACAACCCATCCATAATAATAATCGACTAGGGACATTTAAGAATATATAAATATTCTAGGATTATAAATATGTGCAAGCGTTTTTCTCATAAACGATATTTATTGGAATAACCTTAATGTGTATACATGACTACAAGCAATCATCCATTGATTGGCTTTTGGGCATATTACACTAACAGCACCTACCTAGAAGCTCTTCTAATTGGTGTGATTTTAGGAATGATCATAATGGTATTCCTTGTGAAAGAGGTCAATAATATGTAGTTACTGGTAGTAATGACGGGATGAGTACATTTCACATATTATTTATGCATGGTATGTCATTGTTAAATGTTTGTGTTTATGTCGAATCTTATCCCTTCAATCTATGTTTAAATTTTATGCTAGACTGTAGTTAGTAATGTAATCTATCACTTAACTTGCACTCTATTTTCCTAGGTCTGACCATCTATTCATATTCAATTTTAAGACGAAACCCTTAAAAAAAATTAAAATGTTCATGTCAAAAAATAACATTGTTAAATGGATTTTTATTGGGTAATTGTGGTTAAAAAATCAAATTATACACTTATTGTACGTTATTATTATTTTCTACTTAGACAGTTTTAACACCATAAACCAGGGGCAAAGATGTTAAATTGATTTGTATTCCAAGTCCAGATCACAGTCAACCAAACATCATACTAGTGAACTTGATGCCCATGCCAGACACGAAAACACAGAACCAAATAGTGGTCTGGATTGAGTCCAACCCAGGCCCAAGTCCAGGCCAAGTCACAAACCTAACATAGCCTTATGCTTCTTCGGACAATCACGACAACTACGCGAGCCCTTGCACAGAAAATATTCCCACGGTTTGTTATCATCTCCTTTGCCTCTCTCCCTGATTTGGCATCACCCGACTTGGTTGATGATATGTAATTCCTGAACTTAGCCTTCTCTCCACCACCTTTAGAATCGCCATCATCGTGATCAGAGCTCTTCGGCTTGTCTCCCTTCTAATCTCCTAAGGACTTCGCCACTCGAATAGCATCAACTAAGGTCTCCATCTCTCCTCTGTCGACCTCTATTTGTGCCAGTCATGCATGCCTCTAAAGAATAAGACTAATACCTCAGAATACTTGGGATAGATTTGTGCTTTAAGTTCCCTAACAGAATACTTGGGATAGAATTGTGCTTTAAGTTCCGTCACAAACTCATCCAAGGAATGAGTCTTCTGTTCTGCCTCCAAGGTCTATAATTTTTATTTCTGCCGAAGTATAGCAGCATCCTTGAAGTACCTAAAAGCAATTTGCACTTTCTGGTCTTCGTATGTAATCTGCATGCTAGCAATGTTTTGGTTCACACTAAACAAAAAAACTGCAAAGCTCCTTAGCCACTCTCGTTCCATGATAGATATCTAGCTTAGGTATGCTAATTTTTGGTCGTGCATGTGCAGATGCACCTCTCTCGCCACTTGCAAGCACCCTCCTACACAAAGCCAGCTCTTCCTCCATGCATTTATTCACCTTGTGTTCTTTTAACTCCTGGCTTAGCACTACAAGTTGCTTCGAGTGCTCATCAATTTGTTCCTGCGATTCGGTGATTGCCGCGATGAACAAACCTTGTAGCTTCTTGAACTCCATCGTAGTTAAGTGCAAGTCATTGCATGCACCTTTCTCAATAGCCTTGCACTCTTGCATTCTGTCTTTCAAGCCAACCACGCATTTTGCCAAAAGTCTCAAACTGTATTAGAGGTTGGGATTTACCCGTCGGTCTCCCCTTGGATATTGATTTGCTCGTGTCCTTTCCACGAGCCTCCTCCGCACCAGCCCCATCCTTAGGTAGGTTACCCATGATTGTTTCTTCTTCTTCTTTCTTCTAACCACTTTGAGCATTATAAATTCCAATGAACTCAATTAATAAAGTAGCACTTTAGAGTTTACCTCCACAAATTCAATCGCAAGCAAAGATACCTTCTGCAGAAAACCAAGAGTTGGCAAAACCAATGGCTTCTCAAGGCTGCGAATTTTTCTGCCAATAAAACTTAAAAGTTGTGTTACCACTTGTCACGGGTATAATGTGGCATAGCGGAAGAACACCCGACATCTATGCGGCTCTAGGTTTTAAACAATACCTAGACCAGCCTAAAGAAATAATAAAATATGAACATAGTAATTTGTGAGAATCTTCGCAGTATTATTACTTAAAAAAATTCAATAGAAGACACGCCCAACCCTTCCTCTCTCATGCTATTTATAATAGCACTTGAGTGCTTACCAAGTAATCCTAAGAATTTCACTCATACTAGGTTTCTTATCCCCTACTCCTATCCCATATGGACAAGGATTAGTCATGTCCAAGCCCAAAAAGACACAAGCCCATTACATAATTATGTAACTAATTTAAATACATAACAAACCCCTCACAAATAATCCATCTTGCACACAAATTGGCTCAAACTAGGACCCTTTTATGCCTAAAAAAAACCCAATGTGTGACAATTTGCTTTGGAAGGTGACCTCTCCTGCTGGACTCGTGACTGATAAACGACTAATTTAGTCGGACTATTTGGGTTGGCAATGTTGTTTTTCATTCTTTTCTAGATTTTTTGTTAATGTCAACTTCACCACATAACCGCCTCCATATGGAAGGAACTCCCATTGGAGCTACCCATCTACTGGTGGTGGACAAGGTTGTCGTGGCCAAAGAAGCTATAGTGGCCACAAACACCATCGCAGAAGTGGCAAACATCAATAGCTACGCTTCGCCACCCGCCACAGCTGACAATACCATCGCAAAAGTGGCAAACATCAATAGTTACGCTTCGCCACCCGCCACAGCCGACAATGATGAATGACAAGGTTACACGAGCACAGAGCAACGCGATGGCTACGAAAGCTGGTCACACCTTGAAGCTAGTCGTGACCGGCTCAGTCGCCGCCCTCGAGGGGCCATGTTCAATGATGTGTTCATCGATCCGCTACTTTCAGGAGCTTCCATCTGCAGCATAGGCAACACACTGCCATTGTGTATGCACCGTGAGTGAGGTGCTTTGGTGCGTGCATGGTCCGATCCGCCAGTGTGAGTGGCAAGGCTTGCTGGGTATCGATTTCACGTTTTTATTTACAAAAAAATGAATCATTAAAGAAAAATTAACATATTTTTTATTTGATACTTAATTACATACATAGCATGGCAATTACATATAGTATATTTGACATAGACAAAAAAAATTGAATTGACCAAATCAAAAACGAAATAAACATATTATATATGATTATCTCACATTTACACAACGCAATCACAAGGTCGTACATACAGAACTGGGTCGATTAAAAATAATGAATTGTGCGATCTAACTTGTGATGTCGATTAGATAAACTAAGTATGTGATGTCAATTTCAAAAAAAATAAACAGACACTAAACATTTAAGCAAACGGTTGGTATAGGAAGGTTAGTTGAAACACCCCGACCCAAATTTACCCAACATACAGTAATTACTGAACAACAGTACCGACACATGGCACAAATAGTATATTCAACAGAAATCCCAGCCTAACGCCCAATGACAATATCATAACACCCGACCACGGGTACAGTAACAACATTAGCACAGCGGAAGCATTTATAATCTTATAAACAACATATGCAAAACTCCAAATGCAAATTAATGGATCCGAGTCCTGCCCGAGGGTACACAGCAGCCTGCCCCCTACGTTCCTGTACCGCAAACAACTCTTCCTACGGGATGAAACCCCGCAGGCGAGGGGTGAGTCCGAAGTGCTCACAGACGAAGGATAAACAGAGATATGCAGGCAACCACAATACTTTCGAAGAAAATACAGGCAAAGACAACTCAAAGAATCTATCAAAATACAACTGAGTCAATACCAAAAGAATATTTACTATTATTACCAATTTTATCTTCCGGGCCCCTGTCAGTCGACAAGCTAGGGTCGTACCTGGTTTTTAACTAATTCCGGATGCCAGGCCAAAACACAATCCGGGATCAACATCCCAATAACAACAATCCGAGATCAACATCCCAATATTCAAATCATCCGGGATCAACATCCCAATATCCAAATCATCCGGGATCAACATTCGCAATAACCAAACCAAACCGGCCATGACACCACAGAACTAGCCTCTAACCATCTAGTCGTACCACTACTTTCCACGTGACAATTAAATCATCATCTCAAGTTCAGTTCCAATTCCAATACTCTATCCTCAATTATTCAACTTTCTAATATCTCAAGTTATTCCACAGATTCAACCGTTCTACAATCTCATATCACCAACTACTCACAATTAACAGTTCAACAATTACTCACAGTATCCACATGATCAATCAACACAGTCCAGCAACAGCAACGACAACAACCATGGCAATCAAATAACAAACAAGGATCATTTCAGCAGTTCAATCAAACAACAAACCATACACAATATTACAGGCACATATCACAGGTTATCCATCCTCACCTGATGTGTCTCTGAAACTGCTATCCGGTCAAACCTCGAGACCCTATATGTATATATAGGAACACAATAATCACTTATAATGCACATAAAAAAAATGATTATGCATGATACCGGTTTAATTGTATTTAGACGGCTTATCTGTTCATTTTATTATCTCCATAGTTATCTTACTTCCAAATAGTTCTTCCAACTTGGAGGCAATTAATTAAATCCAGCGGTTATATCAAGTGTACTTGATTTAAATAAAAAACCGAAACCGAGCGTCCAAGCCGATATCCCGGCCCTTAGGTCGCTTAAGATAAGAAAATACATATATACACAAATACGTTATATAAATTATATATAGAAAATTATATTTAATAAATAAATTGAATCATGACCCATACTCGTGGTCTATTCAATAATATTTCATAAGGTAATTATCCTCGATCAAATAATATTAATAAATACATATTCTTCTAATAAGAAAAGGTTATGAAACAGTAAATACGTAAAAAAGGCATATAAGTAATATACCCGATAGTAATATCGTTAAATAGAAAATATCATCATCGGTAAGAAATCATTATAGTCGAAATACGGTATAAGTAAATATTTATAACTGTACATATATATATCTGATAATAACAAAAATCAGTGGTCGAAATATTACAACCTTGAATAAAATAAAATCTTAGATAAATAATACCTCAAAATAATATTCTGTTAATAAAACCGTTGAATGAAAACAATACCATTGATACTAAATTAACGAAAATAATACCATTGATAATAAATAAACTTAGCCGATCATACAGTAGGAAATAGTTGCATTGTAATGTTGCAAAAGAAATAATCTTTTCCAAATACATTTGTGCCTATATAACTAGCAAACTTAAGTAGTAGTAATACTATAGCTCATTAAATAATATAACAGATGTTTAATATTTAAATATAATGTAATTCATACATAATAATATAGCAGATAAATGTAAAATCACTAGCTGAAAATAATACAACCGATAATAAGATAATATAATAGATTTATAACATTTCATCAAACCAATAATACAAAATAACAACATACGTCCTTTTCATATTAATATTCTAAAAGTATAATAATAAAACATCTTATGGCCATAAAGTAAATTCCGTTCAGATATATAATCATCAAACTTATAAATACATAGTTAAATCCAAATAGATGATATCGTTTTTAATCCGTAAATTAAATCATTTGCCACATAATTATATAATTCGTCCATATGTATATATATATTACTCATCTATCGGTTTCGTTATTAGGTCCGTCAAACGCGTATATGTCACGGGAACATGGGCCTCCGCACGTTCGACCCATTCCCGAGTTCGTTGTGCAAATCGAGCCCAAACCCGAGCCCATGGTGTAAACAAGTCCGAGGAATTACCACGTCCAGATATCTCGTTTCGCCTGCTGGAAAGTCCCGAGACTGCCAAAAACTCATCGGATTCCAGCCAAACACTGTTCACAGAAAACCTCAACTCTGCCATTGCACACAGATAATGTTCATGGCTCCCTCAGACTTCTGTCACTGTTCATCAACAACCATGACACCCAAAATTCTCTGTCAGTATAGCATCACAGTAGCAGAACCCAACCCACACCACCATGGCAACAAACCGGTCATCAACACGCAAGCCATCATCAACATCACAGCAACCTCACCCATGGCCACCCTCCTCGGCAACAACTCAACACCAACCATAACAGCAATCAAAACCCCAAACAAAACGCGTGAATCAAAGGCCGAAAGGAAGGAAAAGGGAGGGTTCCTTACCCACGCACTCACCGTTCTTCAATCGGCGACGGCGGCTCCTCAACTATGAAAGGCAAGGAACAGAGGCACACGAGGACATTGGGAGGGAGCGGAGAAGAACTGGGCGGCGATGACACTCCTGTGCTCGGGAACGACGATGGCGATTGCTGAAGGAGACGGTGGCGGTGGTTCGATCGGCGGCGGCGTGTGGCTGTCGGCAGCAGCAGGTCGGGGAGGACTCTGGTGGCTCTTCTCGTCTGGCCGGCGACGCGTCAGAGGCGGAGGGAGAGGAGATCGGGCGGTGGTGGAGGCAGAAGATGAATGAGGAAAGAAGGAGGCGAGTTGGGGTTGGTGGTCTCGGATGGCAGCGCGTGCAGAGGAGGTGGCGGCTGGTGAAGGGGGTGAGGCAGGGGCGGCGAAGGAAAGGACAGAGCAAGGAGGAGAAGGAAAGGAGAAAGGAGGGGCGGCGGCGCAGAGGTGCAAGCGGGGTAGTGGAGGAGGTGGTGTAGGCGAGGGAGAAAAAAGGAGGGGAAGAAGGCGGGATGATGGTGATGGCAGGGGAGAGTGACGGTGGCGGCTTGGTGGTGTGAGGGAGAGGAAGAGAGGAGGAGGAAAAAGGAAGAAGAGATGGGTTTGGCAGGAGAGAGGAAAGAAGAGGAGATAAGGGGAAGAGAGAAGGGTGCAGGGGAGGCTTGAGGAAATCGAGAGAGAAGAAGAAGAAAATAAAGAAGAAAAAGGAAAAGAAGACAAAGAGGAAACAGGGCCGGCGGCTGGAAGAATAGAAAAAGAAAGGAAAAGAAAAGAAAGAAAGGAGAAAATGAGAAGAAGAAGAAAAAGAAGAAAAGAAAGGGGCTAGGGTAGGTTTTAAAAAAACGGGAGAGAGGAAAAGAAAAGATAGGAGAAAGGAAAGGAAAGGAAAGAAGAGTGGCCACGTGGCAAGCCACGATTGGCCGGTCCAGATTCTCGTGTTGGAATAACAGAATTGCAGGGGTATTCCCGTCTTTCCGTCCCGAGTCCGAAAATACAACTTGGGCTCGGAAAATCTGATTAATACCCCTGAGCGTCGTCAAAGTCTCCGAATTGAAAACCAAGGCTCGGTTAGTTGTAAAGGAGGCTCGGAAATCCAGAGTAACCCTCAGAATTAAATTCCGAGGCTCGGTTATTCCCGGAAAAACCTTTAGTAAAACTCGGTCCGATAGAATTCATCGAATTACGACGTTTAAATTTCTTTTTAAATTATAATTAGTAATATATGTGTAACTTACATATCCGGCCAAATATTTGTAAGTGTTTTATTATTGTTGTTGATTAGGAAAATAATATTAACAACGGTAATAATAATAATAATAATAATACTATTAATGTTGATTAGAAAATGATAAGAATAATGGTAACAATAATAATAAAAATTTTGAGAGCAATAAAGATAATAGTAAAAATAATGAAAATTGACTTGATTGATAAAATTCTTGTTTGACAGCGATAAAAATTTTATTAACCACCGTAAAAGTCAAAACAGCTTGGTAAAAATCATGAAAATTTTACCCGGGTCTTTACATTAGTCAATGGAGAAATTTTTTTTGTAGATCTGTTGTTTTAAATTAAAAAGCAATCAAGAAACTAGGCCAATAGGCTCCGCTACCAAAAAAGTTTATGTTACACAAATAAAAAGGATGCAAGAGGCTTGCTTGTGTTTTCTAGGTGTTAAGTAGAAGTATATTCTCGAAGCTTTGCCTAGATCACTAGTCTTTGGAGGACATCAAAATGTGTTGGACCGGTCATCTAGTTTCCACGATCTAAAGCCTTTTAGCTTAGATATTATTTTAGTGATATACCAAATAACAACACATAAAGGGGTTACATACTCTAATAATAAAATAGTTTTATATATAGTAAGCTTACATATGGGTGGGCCCCATTACCTATTTTTGCAACAGAAATAAATTAAAATTAATGAAAATTAAAATAGGTATTCAAGTAGAACAAAACGTAAGAAGCCATAAACTAAAACACCTTGAGCTAGGAGTCTACTACTATATATAGTAAAATAGATTTAGTTCTTGTCTAAACATGCATGCCCACCAATATGAAAATAACCAACTACAATTATGTAAATTATTCTTGTTTGATAGTAATTCAAATAGTAAAAAACTAGATTGCCAATGGTGATTGAAACCCGCAAATGGTGAAAAAGGTAATTTTTATTTCTCTTTTGAAAAATTATGCACTTCTTAATTTTTATTAGAATAATTATGTCATTTTTTTTGTTAGGTATATAGCACTAAATGATACCACATCACCAAATTCTTAATCACTGTTCTATTAGTCCATAAAAAATGGTGATAAAAAACCTGCAAATGGTGTCATTCAATAATTACACCAAAACATTACTTGTACAACGACTTTAATTTTAATGATGCACCTGCGTACGTCTGTGTGGTTTAAAAATTATTTGGGCATTGTTCTACTTGGTTATTTACGTATGTCAATAAGTAATTATGTTTAAAATTTCAGCAAAGATTTTCTAAAATTTAATGGATTAGTTGATTAATATGAATAGGTACCTTGTGACAATAATACTAATACAAATATAGCACATAGAAATCGTTCTCCGACCTGCTCCTAGTTGTAAAAAAAAATTATGCTTCATCGATATGTGTCTTTCCCGTAAAGAATATGTTTTTTCCTCTATCCAATGGAAAAGAAAAGTAATATTAATTAGACACGTGCTTACAATTGTCATAGTTTTTTTCATAACAAAAGAATTTAGTTTTGTTTCTTTGGTGTGAAAGGATATCTCTGGGAAAAAATGTTTTACTTGCTAATAGATACTTTTTAATAATGTGTATTTCGATAATAGATAGTTGTAAATCTAAATTATAAGAAGTAACTATTAGAATGAGAATTGTCTTTCTAGACGAAGAGTTAGAAGCCTAAAGGCGTCTAAATCCTTTTCCAGATTATCAGGCAACAATCATAAAATCCATCTACGTTTTTTTTTCTCTAACCAACAAACCTCTCTTACATATTCTATTATCTCTCTGACAGTATTGCTATTATATTTTCTTCTTTTGTCAACCAAATCTTCACTACCAAACAAAAATATAAATTATATTCTTGTATGGTATATTACTGCAATAGTTGCCAGACACATCACTATTAGAAAAATTTTGGACTTAGTGAGGGATTTTACAAGAAATCCGTCACTAAATCCATTTGAGAGACATTATGGGACGGAATTGGGGCGTCAAAAAAACACTCCTAGCAAATGAATTTGTGAGGGATTTTTTTCGCAATGAATATTAACCTGGGATTTTCAGTTACAATTGTGAGAGAGGTATATCCCCTGCAATATAGTCTGTCACTACTTCCGTTGCAATTGTGTGAAAAAATCCCTTGTAAAAATCCTACCCTAATTCCCTCCTTACTAGCGAGGGAATAGTCCCTCAAAAATAAATTTCGTACTAATTCCCTCCTATTAGTGAGGGAATAATCCACCATAAACTATTGTCTCACAAACTAATAAAGAGTGTGTAGCCATTGAAACCATTCTCAATAAAAAATCCTACACAAATAGTGATGGATAATTTACCTTCACAACCTCCCCGTCCCAAAATCACTCACTAAACATGAATGTAGAAAAACAATAAAATTTAAAAATAAAATTGAAATTGGATTAAATAAAATTTTTTGATAATTTAAATTCATAAAACAACTATTTTTTATGTTAAAAAAATGTTTTTATTAGAATAATTTCATTAATAAATTTTTTTTGAAGAAATATTGATGTGGGGACCCGGGCCAAATCAATCCCTTTGGCCTCCTCTCCTTATATCTTACACCTTCTTAACCAACAATCCAACAATCATAGGAGTCGCCACCCTGATTTTATTTCTTGAAAACAATCGGAGAAAAATCATCAGGCATGATGCTCTTTCTTAGGCAACAACATAAGGGACTAGTCTTCTCATGATCTTCCTGGCTTCTTCGCCATTGAAATACAATAAATGGACACCTGAAGCGTGCTTCTTGTATAGTTTGTCAGCACAAAAGACGTAACCATTGGCAAGTCTTCTAAGAATCTTCCTTCACTGGATATTGCTATTTCGGGGAATTCACCTTGGCTGAGTAGCATTAATATGTCTTTATACAAAGGATCTTCATCATCGTTGCTCACGGCATGGTCATGTGATGGATGGCCAAGTTCCACGGATGTCACGGCTATGGCGGAAACATTGTCTAGATGACAATTGCTCAGGTAATCATGGAACCACGGTTGAACAGTCTTTTCCCCTTCATCATAAGACGGCTTCTTACTCCTCGGCACCATCAACGATACTATGATGGCATTGTTTGGCATTCCCATCATGGATGAGAGGACAACTAAGGCATTAGCAAATTAATTTTTCCTTCTGGGGACGTACTGGAAATCAGCTACTTCGAGTCGGGAAGCCAGAGTTGTTAGATAATCATGATAAGGTGCCAATCTCGCTTCTCTGATCTTCCACTCTCCCTTGACCTGAAATATTACAAGGCTAAGTCCCCATATATATTTTTTTGCTTCATCCCCAAATTAAATGTTGTCTCTAGGCCAATGGTGCATGCTTCATATACGGCTATATTGTTTGTGGGTTCAAACTCCAACTTGCAAGAAATTGGATAAGTCACACCATTGGGTGATATCAAGATGATCCCTGTTCCAAAACCACTAGCATTGGCTGCCCCGTCAAAGTACATTTCCCAAATTGGTATTTCTACATTCATCACCCCTTCATCTAGAAACTGTGCCTCGAACTTCTCATTGCTTTCAGTGGGTTGAGAGGCTAGGAAGTCGGCTATGGCACCGTCTTTAATAGCTTTTTGAGATACAAACTGGAAGTAAAATTGTGACAATATTTCCACCCAACGGGCTGTGCGGCTGCTTGGCACCGACCTTTCTTTTAGGTATTTGATTGGATCCATTTTAGAGACAAGCAGCACCTCAAAAGATTTGAAGTAGTGCCTCAACTTTTGATAGGCACAGGTTAAGACCACACAGTTCTTCTCCAATTTATAATTTAGCTTATACTCATTGAACATCTTGCTCAAATAGTTGATGGCTGCCTCCGTGTGAGAATCTGACAAATACTGAGCTAACATTGCACCCATGGCGCCCTAGGTGACAATTAAATAAAGTAGTAACGGTCTTCCTTGCCTGGAGGGTTGGAGTACCGGAGGATTGGCCAAATACAACTTGATTTGATCAAAAGCTATCTGCCATTCATCATTCCATTTGGTTGATGTTCCCTTTTTTAGCAGTCGGTGAATCGGGGCACATATGCTAGATAACTAGGAGATGAAGCGGCTGATGCATTGGACTCAACCTAGAAACCATCAAATCTCCTTCTCATTCTTCGGGGTTGGCATTTCTTGAATTACTTTGATCTTGGATGGGTCTACTTCTATTCCCCGTTCACTGACCATGAAACCTAATAGCTTGCCTGCCTGGACACCAAAGACACACTTTTGTGGGTTAATCCTCATGCCAAATTCTCGGCTTCTTTCAAAGAATTTCCGTAAGTTTACCATATGGGCTTCTCGTGTAGTGGACTTCACAATCATGTCTGCAACATAGACTTCCATCTCCTTATGCATCATGTCCTGTAGGAGTGTAGTGGCCATTTTTGGTACGTAGCTTTGGCGTTGATCAAACCAAAAGGCTTGACCATGTAGCAGAATGCCCCTCATTCAGTGCAGAAAGTTGTCTTGTGTTTATTCTCCAATGCCATCTTCACTTGGTTATACCCCGAAAATCTATCCATAAACAACAGCAAAGCATGACCGACGGTACCGTCGACAAACAAGTCAATGTGTGGCAAAGTAAATTCGTCTATCGGACATGCCTTATTCAGATCCTGATAGTCAACACACATTCTCACCTTCCCATCCTTCTTAGGCACTAGGACAACGTTAGCTAGCCATTGTGGGAACTCAATTACCTCTAAAAATCCAGCTCGAACCTGCTTTTCCACTTCTTCATTCACTTTTAGTGCCCACTAGTGCTGAAGACGATGGGCCTTTTGCTTTACCGGCTTAGTATTAGGAAATAAAGGAATTCGGTGTTGCACAATTGTCGGATCAATCCTTAGGGTATCTTCATATGACCATGCAAATACATCCACAAATTCCTTGATTAAGGTCACCAATATTTCTTGGATTGGAGTTTCGAGAGCTGTGTCGATTTTAGTGATCTTTGGATTAATATTAGTCCCTAGAATGATTTCCATGGATTCCAGGAGTTCACTTTTCTCATTAAATTCAAGTGCATCATTCATGCAAAAAATATTATCATAGAAAACATTCAAGTAAGAAAGAGACCGCCACATCTTATTACTCTGGAATATGAATATATCATTATTTTCAAAAACCCTAGACATGGAAAGGCTAAAATTAGGAGAGTCGCTGTGAACACCCAAATTTGACCCATGAATATTCCTCTAATTTAGATTTCAGGTATGTTGAAACAATAAGATTAATGAGATGGATTGATCTTTGGCTAAGGCACACTTGGAATTTATTTTAGTGGAATGCATATTTTATGAATTGGGGTTTATATGTTTGAACCTTTGGATTAATGAGATGATTTAATCTTAGGATAAAAATATACTAAAGTCCAGTTCATTGAAATATTATCCTATTTTATTTATTTGGGCTTTCTTGTTTATTTTAACTCAATAATAGTGAGATGATTTATTTTTGGGGTTAAGTGTGAATTTGAGTGGCTAAATTAACAAAATATGGACTTTCCACAGTTGAGTAGCCCATAAACACATTACTTGCAGACTAATTTTAGCTCTGATTTTCGTGGAAACTTAGAGTTAAATCCTCCTTTAATAGTAAATGTGTTTTTGGTATGATTTGGGCATAAAATGGGGACTTAATATGTAATCAATCAATTAGGAGATGATTGGGGAAGTACTAATCAAGAAAAGAGGTGATTCTGGGTTGATTAGGGATTAATTACGTGGAATCAAATCAGGGATGAATTAAGGGAAACTGGGAGCAAAAAAAGAAAGAACGGGGAAAACGCGGAGTGTCGGGCGGCCATGGCGGGATGACCGCCTGCCCTGGCGGTTTTGGCACCCATAACTGCCGGGCTTGGTGGCCATTCAGTCCATGGCCGCCGGCCCTGGCTGTCTTGGCCCCCAGAAAAGCCCGATCTCCCAGATTTTCGCCCTTAATTTAATTCTACAAGGTTGTGGCCTAGATTTTTGGCTGAGACCTTGGTCATTAAGCAGGTCCATGCCCCAATACACCCCAGAATACTATAAATAGGACCTCCCATCAAGAAAGAAACCAACAAGAGGAGATCAAGAGGAGATCAAGAGGAGGAAGCAATCAAAAGCATTCTAGAAGCCAAGAAGATGGACAATCCGAGTAGAGGGATCTGATGCGAGCAGTAGCAGAAAATAATTCATATCTTGAGTTCTAGAAGTCAAAATGCTGTGATTTTGGACTCTTTGGAAATATAAGAGGGAGATGTACAACTTTGCTGTTGAGACCAGGAGCTGAATCGGCTAGTTTCATTGTCCAAAATCTAGAAGAAGACGAACTATAGATTCTGTCCAACAACCAAGATAAGTGTTCTAATCCCTTTTGATTGTGAATCTTATTGATTGTTATTTGCTGATGACTTGGTGTTGCTGAATGATGCTTTTGCTAATGATGTGAGTGTTGTGATTCCATGATAAGAACTACGTGGGTACGTAGGTGGTTTCTAGTGGTGGAAACTCAAGCCCAATTATTTTTTTTTCCATCTGTTCAATTTTAGTTTTATTCCTATGTGATTTTTTTTTCGATCCAAACACCTTCCCACCCGATAACTCAAAAATTTATTTTTATTGGAGATTACTAGAATGAAAAGAAATATTTTTTATAGAATTAATTTTGTTGGAAAAAATAAAATGATAAAATATATATAAAAAAAAAATTATAAAAGATGTCTAGTTCGAGTTGGGCTTCGGTTAGGCTTTGGGTATCCACTAGGTTCCGGGTCGATTAGGTGAAAATCCGGGTGAAAAAACTGATACGTCATTGATTTCAGGGATAAAACGGTCAAAGTAACCAAATTAGGCAAGTCGGACTTAATTGAGGGAAGAAATGTGACGAAATTGAAACACAAGTATGAATTGTGACAATCAAGAGCAACACAGGTACCAAAAAAGGCATTAGTCCTTTGTTTTCCACAATATGCACAATTGCACAAGGCGTACATATGTTCTTCAATTGTACAAAGTTTCGCCCCAACATGGATGGGTGCCTAACACCTTCCCATCCATGACGAACCCCCAGGCCCAATGTCTTTAGTTCGCCAACCAGTTGCTTTAAAATGGAGTCATGAAAGGTTTTTTTCGAATTTTGACCTATAATGAAATTGGAGTGGCGACTCCAAAGGTGTTGGGTGTTGGTTAAGATGAAGGTGTAATGGGAAAGGTGAGAACCTCCAAGTGATTTTGAATTTTACATTCCCTCTTACGTGTCATCGTAAGTGCCTTGCATTCATAATGATTAATGTGAAGCGTCTTCCGTAAGTGGGAGAGGGAATCCGAGTCCGCTACATGCTTTTCTTAAGTGATAGTGGCCTGAGTGAACCCGTTTCTTGATGCTTAGAAATGATGTGGATTAATGGCCCTTGGACCTCACGCGATATCCATTGTCACATGTGAGTTGGTCAACTATTCCCTAGCGGCAATCTTTAGCCCCTAACCAGCTGCATACCCTAGGCATCTCATGCATGATGAATCAATAAGTGGTACGTGCATTTTGTACGATTATTGTTGTGGATTTAAGTATGTGTAAATATAGTATTTTTATTTCAATAAAGTAGAAAAATCAATAAAAAGTATATTAGCGGGATCGCCGTGCTAACTCTGTGTAGGGTTCTATTTTGCGTAGTGTGAATTGATGAGTCTAGTAAACGAACCCTAGGGGAGTAAGTATAGATGTTTAAGCCAGTGATAAAATTTTGGTGTTGCTTCCTAGTTGACGTCCATGTTCAATCGGTCTACCTTGTCTTAGGGAATTCACATTTGCATACATTTGGCATCGCATCACATGTTTTCCAAAGCCCAAAAATGAATTCGAGCTAGGGTGTCTCATCTTTCAATGTCCAACCCTTTTGAACCCGAATCTTCATGCGATATATATATTCTGGAAAAATAGGAAAACGTTTTGTGACTGTATCCCATCACACTTTCCCACCATTTTCAAATGTCTTGGAAGAAAACAAAGCTTGAGTCTGGGATCCCTGATGAGCATGAACTCTATCATTAGAATTGAACCTTTAGGACACCATGGGTGAGTAGTGCCTTGATTGGAGGGGGATGGTGATGATATTAGGGATGATGGGTACATTACAAGGCGATGAATCTCAATAGGCAGGTTGATGGTGAAGACATTGGAAGTCTTGGAAGTTTCTTAAGGAGAAAGGTGGGAAGAAGGCAGAGCCAGTAACGAAGCATCAACTCAAGACACCGAGATGACTTTGGGCCTTCTCGTGAGAGAAGATGTAAGCCCCAATATTTATGGCAGAAGAAGTGGGATTGGATGACTTGGTTGGGCCTTCTCGTGAGAGGAGATGTAAGCCCCAATAATTATAGTTACAGAGGTGAGATGAGGTAACCTGATTGGACCTTGCTCAATAACACTGATGCAAGCCTCGGTTTTTACTTGTGAACCGAGTTGATAAACCAAGATGAGAACCCGAGCTCAAGAATCGAGTTGAAGAGCTGAGCCGAGGGGTCAAGTTGACAAGCCGAGTTCAGAAGTATAGTTGAGGTGTCGAGTGGAAGGCGAAGAACTAAGTTGACGGGCTGAGACATTACTATTAGATTTTCTTATGAGAGGAGATGCAACTCTGAGCGTTCTTGCATGGGGGAAGATGTAAGCCCCGATTTTTATTCGCGAACCCAGTTGATGAGCCAAGGACAGAAGTTAAGTTGAGAAATCGGGTTGATGAGCCGATCTGTGGAGCCGAACTGATAAGCCAAGTTGATGAGCTATAATGAGAAGCTGAGTTAATGAACCGGGTTAATGAGCTAAGCAAATGGCGGTGAGGACGATGACTGAGACAAGGTGAGAAGACAATGGGAAGGGATAAGGAATAATGGTGAAGATGACAATGGAGATGATGCATTACAAGGGGTGAACAAGAAGGGAAAGTGAGAGTCCACCTGAGACCATAGAACAAATTACTGAGTATGGATGGAATGACCACCGAGAATTAGGAGAGGCGGTGTAGTTGCTCTTTAGAGTTTAAAAGTTAAGTCGAGACAAAGGGGGGCGATAGCTAAATTCTATGTCTAACAATCAACAATGTCATTGTTTGTACTCTGATTTTTTACATAAGAAATAAAACCCTGATTTCATTATCTTCTGTGTATATGTGGAAAAATGTGCACGACTCCATGGCATTCCATTGGATCAATCTAGGGGACCATAAAACGAGCTACGAAGACCTGATTTTGTAGACGTAATCCGACCTTACCTGACACATATTCGGCCATCCCTAGCTGATTCCTAAACACTCACCCGCACTAGCCTTCAAACACATACGCATGTTGACACCTATCTAGCCCAGCCTCCATATTCAACCCATCCCATCCACTTGAACACTTGTCAAGAAGTGGTGCTCTCAAAAATAAATCAAGCTTCCAAATAATTTCCAATTAAATATACATGTCACCCTCCCCGGGAAAAAAAAAAGTGAAATGAAAAGAAGAAAACAAGAAAAAAAGAGGAAACAAAAAAAGAGAAAAAAAGAGAAAAATAGGAACAGGGTAGAGATCTTTGGTGCATGAATTTTGAAACCAAGATGGAAGGAAGAAATCTTGATGAGAGGAAAAGTGCTCCCCCCAACAGACCTACCACATCGAAGTCCCCACCAAACAGCAACCCTGACAAACACCTCAAGCCAAACACCACATCCACAAATACGTAGGTAATCCGGCAACGGGCCTGGTCTATAAATTATGATTCTTAGATTGATTCAATGGAAAGACAGGAGTCGTTGTCAGATAGAAACACCACACTGTTGATTGTATACTTACTGTCCGACCCTATTTTGTAGCCATGGGGTCCCTGATTTTGAGCATGTATTTTGGGTCATCATAAAGCTGTTGATGACAGTCAAGTTCGTCTCTCTCACTAACTCATTCTGAATTTCGTATCAATGGTCATGCATTTTCGATGGTCTCCCATTAGCACTCTAGTTTCCCGCTAAACCCTCATTGAAATCGATAGTCTATGAAATGACCGCAACCCAGAAACAAATATGCAAAACATAAACAAATATGAAATGACCAAAACACCCTTGTTTCTAGGGATGCCAAAACTCTGTGTAAAACATCATCTCAAAATTCCAAATAAAAATAATACATGCCGTGTACAAAATTTAAAATACACAACTTCTTCGGGGAAATACTGTGAAATACTATAGAAGAAATCTGCTCTACCAAAACTTTACTCACTCACCGGCACCGATGCCCCAGACGCCAGAATCCGGCCAACCCTTGCCGAAGAAATCCACAACACTTCAAATCACCCCTGTGATCTGGTCAGCTGAGATAACCAAAAGGAAGACAACATTTCATTACAGCAAGCGTGCAACAACAACCACTTCCCGGCAACACAACTCAACATACCTAATTCCATTCCCCAATAACCCAATCGATTGAAATTCACAAAAGATAGATACTGGACAGTCTTACCAAAACCAGAACTGTGAACAAGAGGAACAATCCAGATCAGGAAATCCACTGTCCGGAGGACTCACATAGAACCTGAGCACGTCCCAACACGACCCGATCCTCCAAACTCCTGCCCGTCAAGCAACACCGACGACCCGCTGCTGGCCACGAACCAAACCACCACAAGCAGCAAGCACGCGCTCAAACGCACTACTCCCGGCCAAGACACGACCAGCGACACAGCCACACAAACCAACAAAAACACCACAAAACCCGATTGAGTCAAACTCAAAACACCAACAACAACCCTGGATTAATCCGGGTAAAAAGTTACAGAGGGGAGAGACGGAAAACGAGAATCAAGAGAAGAAGAGGAGGCACGACGCCTTACCGGAAACGTGCTCGAGAAGAAGAAGACGGTGATGACCTCGAGCTTTGTCCTCGAGACCTCCGCTCACGGGTCCGCCACACTGAGCCTCTAACTCTTCCTCTCCTCGAAGAGAGAACTGACGGCGACGGCTTGAAGGGTGTGCAACGGCGGTAGAAGAAAGGAAGAAGGATATAGACAATGAGGAGGCGGCAACTGCAAGCGTTGATGCAAGAAAAAGATGTGTGAGAGAGGGCTGGTAGCGAGCGACAGAAAAAGAAAAAAAAAATAGAGTCCATACTGGAATAGGAGAGATCCTGAGACGGTGTAGGGATGGGGCTCCACAGTTCCGGCGATTTCGTAATTATACGGGTATGGGACTGTATAGTTAAGAATAGCTCAAATGAAATGATTTCAAGGTTGTATAGCTATGGGATTGTACAGTTGAGAATAACTTAAATGGTTTGATGGGTACTAGCTATATCAACAAGGTGCACCTACCTTTTCGGTGCTCATTCTAAAAAAACTCCAAAGTTAAACGTGCTTGACTTGGAGCAATTCTAGGATGGGTGACCTCTTGGAAAGTTTTCCCCGGAAACGTGCGAGTGAGGACAAAGTATGTTGGGAAGGTTCCGTGTTGGTCTCTAGTGACAGTCGACAAGTCGGGACGTTAGAGTCTTTGAAACGCCCGTTTAACAATTTTACAAAATAAAATAATTAAATAAAAAAATTACCAAAATGCCCCTGAAACCCGGGATACGTAAATCAATGCCAAAACAATATCCATAAACCTTATTAAACTGAGAAGTCATAAAAGAACAATAATAAACCGGCTTGTCAAGCCATAAGTCAAACCCGGCAAATCCGCCGAAACAACATCATGTATCAAATCCCGGCAAACCTCCGACAATGTAATAAAGACAAGATCGACTTCTCAACAAGTTTCTATGCAGCGGAAGATAAAAATAAAATAAAACCAAAAGAAGAAAAATGTTATGCATGCCGGCTCTATGGATCCAATCGGGAGAAGAAGCACAGCTACCTGCTAGGATATCCTCGTCCGTACTTCGGAAAGGAAAAGGGAAGCAGCACGCTAACTAAGGGTCTGAAAAACAACGATGGCGATAATGTGAGTCGCCTACTCAGTGAGCAATATAAATCTAGTTATGTAGATGTGCAAAGCATGCCCGATAGGTGTGTAGGGAAACAAGCACTAGTAAGCAAACATACAATAATCAGTACTAACTTGCCAACAGCATATAAACAGATAGTTTATGTTACATCTGATTATGTTTTGTTATTATTATTATATTTATTATTCAGGGCTCCCTACTGTGTACGTTGAGCTCGATCCCGTCTCTTGAGACAACCAGGGCGTAAGCCCAATATAACCAGGCAATAAGCCCACATACAATCACAGAGAGAGAGAGAGAGAGAGAGGGAGGTAGAAAGGGGGAGGTAGAAGGAGGGAGGTAGAACCGGTCATCACAGACCCATTTGTCAAACCGCATATACCATGCTATCCCGCATGCGATCCCGAGGGGTATCACTACCCGCTCGAACCAACCGGTCATCAGCCCACAGTAGTATATTTTTATTGTGTATTATTCTTGTTCATACTTAAGGATTCATGTGTGCCATAAATTATGATTTATCAGGGTTGTGAGAATTATCCACTTAATCAAGCATCCGGGTTTTGAACTCTTGCAGATGTCATCCCACTTGCTCACCTTGCTCTCATCCAAATTCATGAACCACTTTAGGACTGCTCCCGATAAAGTCCTTTGAAACAACCTGGCCATCAACTCGGGCCCAATCCCCATAGGTTGCAGCATCCTGACATAGATCTTCAGATGAGTTGTTGGGCATCCCATTCCACTGAATTTCTTGATGTCTGGCATCTTCAACTTTTCAGGAAGGCTGGCTTCAGGGAACAAAGATAGACGTTCCAAGTTCCAATCATCCTCTTTCCTCTTCATGGCTTTCAGCAACTCTTCCACTCTTCTAAGCCTCTCCCCATCTCCTTTGTATTCGTGTGTCACTGAGTCATCATCCTTGACGACCACCACACAATGCCTAGTTTCGAGTCTTGTCCCCCATCACTCCAAGGGGAAACCATCTTCCCTTTCTTCAAGGCCAATAGTGCATCTCTGACATTTGGATATTTCAGCAGATCCAAGGATTCCTCATCCACGTTGGTCTTAGCAACGTTGTCCTTACTCATCTTGCCCTAGTATTTGGATCACAGATGTCAGGGTCCGCGTTACCCAAAAGGCTTCTTGACTCACACGTTTTTTTTGTTGGTTTTCTTTTTAGGTATGTCCAAATGAAAGAAAGCACTCTATTTACACTTACTTGAATTCACAACAATAGTCACCCAAATGCACGTACCACTTATTGTTCATAATGCATGAAATGCCCAGGGTATGCAGCTGGTTGGGGGCCAAAAGATTGCCGCTAGGGAATAGGCTGACCTACTCACATGTGATATAAGATATCGCATGAGGTCCAAGTCCAATTAATCCCCATCATTGGTAAGCATCGAGAAACGAGTTCAATCAAACCACTATCGTTTAAGGAAAGCATGTAGAGGATTTTGATTCCCTTGCCCTCTTATGGTAAAGGCTTCACATCAATTGTCATGAATGCAAGACACTTATGATGATAAGTAAAAGGCACAGAAAATTCATTAAATGCACAAAGTTTCTTGAACCCACTACTTCCCTAGTGGAGTTGTCAACTGTGAATACCCGACCCAAAATCACTTGGGCCTATTCACCTAATCCTTTAACCTTCTTCTTCGGGTCAATCCCATAACATTGGTGGCGCCATCCAAGTTTTATTAAGGACAAAACTTGGGAAAAACCTTAATATGACTCCTTTAGGGTACATGGTCATGGCGAACCAAAGTTATGGGATCGGGGGTTCGTCAAAGATGGGAAGGTGTTAGGCACCCATCCGTGTTGGGTCGAGACTATGTGCAATTATGAAATGCAAGTGTGCCTGGTGCAAGTGTGCAGGTGTCGAAAGTAAAGAGAAGGGGAGAAGAAGAAGATTTGGCTTGCATCCCGTTGTATGACAGAGATTACCTACGTACCCGAGTGATTGGGTTCAAAGTCATGTAGTTCTAAACATGGCACAAATCGGCCACTTACATCATCAAAAGCATCAGCATATAATCAACAACGAACAATCAAAAGAGAGGATTTAGTGTTACCTCTTGTAGCCCTCCTCTAGCTCCTTGCAAAGGGTTGAGTTCAACACCGACCTTCTTGTCGTTTCTAAGCTCTATGATTGATCCTCTTCTTGACCTCTCCTTGCTGAACCACTGCTAATGTCTCCCAAGAAAATCCTCCAGAGTTTTGTACCTAAAATATGGGTTTCTAGGCTTGGAGGAGTAGAGTTTCTCCAAGCACTCAAGGCTTATGGGTGTGTATGTGAGAAAAAATGTGTCCTTTGAAATGTGAATAGGGTGTCCTAATTATAGTGTTCTGGGTGAGTGCAGGGGCGTGGATCTTTTAATGATGAAAGTCTTGGCTGAAAATCTTGGCCAAAACCGTGTAGAATCGAATTAGGAATGAAAATCGATAAAAAATCAGTTTCTGGGCGCCCATGTCCGCCAAGAACTGGCGGTCATCCCTAAGGACCTGGCGGTCATCCCCGCATGTCCGCCAGGACCTGGCGGTCATCCTGAAATTGCTGCCCGGGACCTTCGGTTTCACGCGTTCTTTCTTTTTTTTCTGCCCCCAATCCCCTAAATTTCTCCTTGATTTGATCCTACCGTGTAATTAACCCCTAATTATCCCGTAATCACTCCATTACTTGTTGATTACTCCTCTAAATCATTCTATAACTTATTGATTACACAAAAACACTCATTCAAGCCAAAATCATACCTTAAACACAAAATCTAATTCAATGATGAATTAAATCTGATTTTACAGGAAAATCAGAGCTAAAATTAACCTGCAAGAAATGTGTTATTGGGCTAACCAAACTCTGGAGGATTCTTTAACTTGGGCCCTTTAACCCATCCTCAACCCAAAGACAAATCATCTCTGTGAGAGCCCGGAATTTTCTCACCTCCGTGACAATCGATGGAGTCGCCACCCAAGTTTTATTACCGTGGAAAAACACAAGAAAAACCTAAGAATGACTCCTTATACCCGCAAAGCACATATTAGCGAACCAAAGGTGCTGGACTCGGGGGTTCGTCATGGATAGGAAGGTATGAGGCACCCCACCCATGCTTTGGTGAAATAATATGCAATTTAAGCGAATACTTGTGCTTTGGTGCGTGTGTGTATGTGTGTAAACCAAGAATTCCAGCAACAAACAATAACAATAATATATATAAAAATTGAAATTGAAGAGACAAGGAAAAAAAAGAAAAGAAACAATTTGGCTTGCGTCTCCACCACTAGAGACATCCTACGTACCCCGGCAACCTGGTTCAAAGCTCACGTAGTTCTTAGATTAGAATCAACACTCAGGCAAACATGTCAGTATTAGCGTACAATTAGAGACAAAATCACAGCAGCAGAGATAAATCAAAGGGGAAGAGACCGAGTTACCCCAAGGGGCGTGTTCTTCGCGTTTGAGGGTTGTAGATTGCTTCTACCCTCTTTCCGTTCCTTAGTTCCACCTTGATTGGCTCTGGAACTACTGCAGAGACAAAACTAAACAACACACCACGTGAATTATAGCAGAGAAAAGCAAAAAAATCTAATTGAGAAAAGGAAGTAGTAGAGTTTTCCCAAGCAAAAAGCTCAATGGCCAACCCCCCTTAAAACGTGATATGAGGGCTCTATTTATAATGTTCAGGGTCTCAGGGGGTGTGGTTTTGATACTAGGGTCGAGATTAAACCCTTAAATCCAATGGCTAAGGGTAGAGATGGAAAAAAAAGAAAAAAATAAAAAATTGTCGAAACTGGAACACACGACCGCCATCTGGGGGCGGTCATGTCGTGATGACCGCCGGCAGGTCGCGGTCATGGCCCCATGACCACTGGCCTGTCGGTTACTGTTCACGGCTTTTCCTATTTTGACCCGGTTTTCCTTATTTTGACTCCAAACCGATTCTTGCGCGTAAAGTATGGATTCTTACACAAGAAAAACTCCCTATTCTTCAGGAGAACCCCATACTCTTTCCATGTAAACTCAATTACTTAACCTCTACTCCAAAGATTAAGAATTATTCCTTTTTTATTCCATAAAATAGGCAAAATGATAAACCAACTTAATTGGGCCTCTAATTCAACAAAAATCAGAGACAAATAAGCCAGAAAATTTGTGCTAAGCCTGGGCCTAATTATACGAATAATCCACTGATTTATTCATTGGGTTCTTAAAGCAAATTAAAGACCAAAAATCAATAAAATTAACCTTGGGCTCTAAAACACAATAACAAGCAATGGAACAAATAGATGGCTAAATTTGGGTGTTCACAGATGCCCCTCGTTCGTGAGGGTCTGAGAATTTAGGCACGAAACAAAGCAAGAGAACACACAAATTTAAAAGAGAAACAATACACGCGGGTATGCTGCTGACAATGACAATGCTTACCTGAGGCTGTTCCACTGGGGATAATGAAAGATTTCAGTGTTAAGAGAGGATGCTTGGACCCTAACTATTAACCTACTTTCTAAGGGGACGATTTCAATGTTATGAAAGGGAGAATCCCTAACCATTAGCTTACTTTCAAAAGGAGACAATTTCAACGTTACGAGAGGGTGAAACCCTAACCATTAGTTTACTTAAAGAGACGATTTCAACATTATGAAAGGGTGAAACCCTAACCATTAGTTTACTTAAAGAGACGATTTCAATGTTAAGAAAGGGTGAATCCCTGACCATTAGTTTACTTAAAGAGACGATTTCAACATTATGAAAGGGTGACACCCTGACTATTAGTTTACTTAAAAGGGGATTTTAGCGTTAAGAAAGGGTGAAACCCTGACCATTAGTTTACTTAAAGAGACGATTGAGACTAAAAGCTCGAAACTAAAGGATTGAGTCTAAAGGGTACTGCCTCTGGCATCCAATGGGAAATAACGATTTTGAGACGAACCAGGATTTTGAAACTAAAGGGACAAAGCCAGTGGCGATCCACTTGGGGAGTTTTTTTCAGCCGAGTAAAGATTATGAGTGTTCATTGTGATTGAATCATTGGATGCCCCTAATGTGGGTGTTGAGACTATTTCCTAATCACTGGTTGGAAGGCGGTGCTAGCGGTCATGTGATGCTTGCCGGCGGTCTTAGAGGCTTGGCCGCCAGCTGGCGTCGGTCATGGAGACTTGTCCGCTGGCTGGTGGGGGTCATGACTTTCAGTTCCGATTCCTACTTAGTTTTGGAGTCCAATTCTTGGTGGGAGATGGGTTTAGCCAACTTTTAACCTCTATAAAAGGAACCAGAGACCTCTGAGAAGGTGCATAAACATTTGAGAGCAGAGGATTGAGTACTTTAAACAACATGGATGACAATTTTCATGCTAGAGTGCAAGCTTGGATGAAGAGTATTTCCAAAGCCATTCAATATGATTTCCTGGATCTGAAGAGGCTATCGAATCTGAGGTTTTTGCAAGTCCAACAAGAGTTGATAAGGGCCGCAACGACGTTTTGGGATAGAGAGAATCATGTGTTCCACTTGGGAAGCGATATGATGGAGCTCTGCCCGACAGTGAAATATTTCGACGCTCTCCTTGGAGTAACGACAAGTGACACCGAAGATCAACTCACCGGGGAGATAAGGAACAGAAAAAATGTTGTTGCGTCGTACAATGCCCCTTATGCAAGGAAAGTGTGTTCCTACTTATCAATATCCAAGGATTGGTGGGACGCTCTCTTGATAGACAAAGATTACATCGACTTGGGACCATTGATCTCTTTGTATCATGTAGATGGAGACGAGACACTCGGAAGTAGCTGGAGAGAGAAAAGGAAGCGGGTCCTATCATTTGTCATGATGAATGTGTTCTTGCTAAAGATGCGTCACGGTATGGGCCACGTTATTCTTGGAGACTACGTCGAACAACTATACAAAGGAAACAACATTGTACCACTAGTAGTTGGCGAAACCCATAATGCGCTAGACGCCCTTGCGGATGACTTGAATGGGCCAATTGGCGGTTCTCCGTTGCTATTGCAAATGTGGCTATGTGAACATCTCATGATCATTGAACGACCGGTATCATTGAAGTACACGTCAGCGGGCTATTCAACAAGGCGTCGACTCCAGAAATTTGAGACTATGAGAGAGTGGGTCACTTATATGCAACATCTGACTTCCAATGATATAATGTGGCATTGTGATTGGCTGAAGGTTATACGCATGGCGCGAGACACATTCGGCAATGAAGTAGTGCTGCTACCCAGTATCAAGCAGTCTACCTATGACAACACGATGCGGTTTATGAGACAAGTTGGTCAAGCTCAACCTGTTCCTTATATGATCACCCCTCCTATCCAAGGGACTATAGATGGTAAACTCGTGGGGATCATTTGTAGTAATTGGACTCTTTTGACTTGGATTGGCGTGGAACACGTGCGTTGGAGCCTCCTATTCTGCGGTATAAGGAGTGGCTATGGGACGCTACTAAGCCATTGGAGAAATTGTTGCGTGCGAGACGAAAGAAGATCATGGATAGTCCTGAGCCATCTATAGCTGAGTCTGTGGGACATACTGAGTCAGAGGAAGAAGATAATGACAAGAATTTGAGGCATAAACGCCCTAGGCATTAGAGACTTATGACAAAGAATGTTATTTTCATTTATGAGTATGCAAAACAACAACGAGACCAAATAAATTCCAGTTTTTAGTCAACTTGGGAACTTTTATTGATGTAATAATAAGAGACCGGACCTTTGTAGGCTTCCTACATATCTACGCTTCGTTACTATTTATTGTGTTGTTATGATTGTGTTTGCACAGAATCAGGTCTGCGTAGTTCTTTGAATAGTGTTTTGGGCGCTATACATAGTATTTCTTGAGTTGATCCATGCTGACTGGGTCCTTGAACTCGTCGTCATCTAGATCTCGAATTCTTGTTGCCCCTCCAGGAAGGATTTCTTTGATAATGTACGGTCCGCACCAATTAGTCTTGAATTTGCCCCTAGGATCGTGCACAGTTTGCCGTATCTCTTTGAGCACTAAGTCGCTTTCTTTCAGCCCTCGAGACTTAACATTTTTGTTGAATGCATACGCCATACGCCTTTGATAACCTTGGACATGGTAAAGAGCTTGCAAACACTTTTCATCGAGCAGTGTGAGCTGATCTAGGCATTCTTAAACCCATTGTGTCTCAGGAATCATACTTTCACAGGCCACCCTCAAAGATTGGACCTCAAGTTCAATGGGGAGCACAGCCTCTATGCCATATAGAAGAGAGTACGGTGTAGCGCCAGTGGATGAACGGATAGTGGTGCGATATCCCCATAGTGCTAATGGTAGCTTTTTCGACCACTCTCGGTGTGTAATAAGCATTTTTTCAACGATTGTCTTAAGGTTCTTGTTAGCAGCTTCCACAGCTCCATTAGTTTGAGGTCGATAAGGTGACGACTTGTGATGCTTGATGGCGTAACGGGCGCATAACCTTTCTACATTGGCTTTGTAGTGAACACCATTGTTAGATATCAGCTCAAATGGAACACCATATCGACAGATGAGGTTGTTGTGAATGAATTTGGCGACTTTCTTGGCATTAAGGACGGTGAAGGACTCGGCTTCAACCCATTTGGTGAAATAGTCGATAGCCACTAGGATGTATTCGTGCCCATTAGATGACTTAGGAGAGACCTTTCTGATGATATCAATACCCCAAGTAGAGAATGGCCAAGGCGACGACAGAGGCTTAAAAGGAGACGGTGGAAGATGTTGCAACTTGGCGTGCACTTGACATGTGTGGCAAGATCTAACATGTATCGGCATCCATGGTAGACCAAAAGTATCCCAATCGTAGGATTTTCCGAGATAGCATGTTTCCACCCATGTGTGGGCCTTCGTCTTTTCCATGCACCTTTTCCATGATTCTCTGAGCTTCATTGGTATTGACACAGAGTAAATGAACCCCACTGGCATGTCTTTTGTACAACTTGCCAGCGCATAGAATGTATCCGGTGGCGAGTTGTTTCAAAGTTTTTCTTTCTTTACTAGTTGCATGCTCTGGATAGGATCCATCATATAAGAGATTGTATATATCGGTGTACCAATGTTGCCTCTCGGTATTTAGATTACTCAAGGTGTAGGAGGGTCGATTCGTTTCGGCCACAGCGATAGCAATAATTGACTCTTGGTCGGTGTAAATGGCATGAATGAGATTCTTGAACCGTGGCTTCGGCATTATAGATTCTCGGTGGAAAGACGGCTCGGCGTTCTTTTGAATTCCAGTAGGCAGGATGATGGCATTCTTAGGTATGCCGATCACGGAGGCAAAGATGGCAAGTGCATTGGCGAATTGGTTATTTTTCCTGGGGATATAGTAGAAAGCTATTTCCTCGACCATAGCGGCTAGCCATTGTAGATATTCGTGATAAGGCATAAGCTTGTCTTCTTTGATCTTCCACTCACCCATGACTTGTGAAATTACCAGAGCAGCGTCACCATATACCCGGATTCGTCGTATACAAAGATTAAGCGCAGTTTCGAGCCCAATAGTACATGCTTCATATTCGGCTATATTGTTCGTGGCTTCAAACTCAAGCTTGCAAGACAGAGGATAAGTGACTTTGTCGGGTGAAATGAGGATAATACCGACATCGAAACTGCTTTCGTTTGCCGCACCATCGAAGTACATCTCCCATGTTGGGATGGTGATTGTCAAGATACCTTCATTGGGGAATTGAGGCACGAATCTTTCGTCATGGGTCACCGGTTAAGAGGCCAAGAAATCAGATATGGCGCTTCCTTTAACAACCTTTTGGGACACAAATCGGATGTCGAATTGAGATAAAATTACGACCCAGCGAGCCGTTTTACTACTTGGCACCGGTTTCTCTAGGAGGTATTTAATAGGATCCATTCGGGAGATGAGCAGCACCTCATGTGTCACAAAGTAATGTCTTAATTTTTGGCAAACCCATGTCAGTGCAACGGATGTCTTCTCAATCATGTTGTACTTGGCTTCATAATCAGTCAACTTCTTGCTCAAGTAGTAGAAAGCATTCTCGATGCAAGAGTCAGGGAAATATTGCGCGAGCATTGCACCCATGGCATTGTCAGTCACAGTGAGATGTAGAAGAAGTGGTTGACCCGATCTAGGAGGTTGTAAGATTGGTGGAGTGGATACGTACTCATTTATTCGATCGAAGGCATGTTGGCAGTCAACATTCCCTTCGGTTGATACCCCTTTCTTCTGGAGTCGATGAATAGGCATGCAAATACTGGATAATTGTGCGATAAATCTACTAATGTATTGTACACGGTCGAGGAAACTTCTAATCTCCTTCTCGGTCCTTGGAATTGGCATCTCTTGAATTGCCTTGATCTTGCTAGGGTCGACCTCAATTCCTCTTTCACTGACCCTGAAACCGAGAAGCTTTCTTGCTTTTACACCGAAGACACATTTTTGCGGGTTAATCCTCATGCCAAATTTCCTACATCTCTCAAAGAATCGTCGTAGATTGGGCACGTGACACTCATTGGTTTGTGACTTGACGATCATGTCATCGACGTATACTTCCACTATGTCATGCATCATGTCGTGAGTAAAAGTAGTGGCCATTCGTTCGTAAGTGGCGCCAGCATTAATGTGTCCAAAGGGCATTACTTTGTAGCAGAAAGTACCCCATTCCGTGCGGAAAGCCGTCTTATGCTTATCCACGGATGCCATTAGTACTTGGTTGTACCCAGAGAATTCATCCATGAATGATAAGAGTGCGTGACCAGCAGTAGCGTCAACTAGTAGATCGATATGTTGTAATGGAAACTCATCCTTAGGACATGCTTTGTTCAAATCTCGATAATCGACACACATGCGGGCCTTACCATCCTTCTTTGGCACAGAGACGATATTGGCTAACCATTCAGGGTAGTCTATCACTTCCAGGAATCCGGCCTGGAGTTGCTTTTCCACTTCCTCTTTTACTTTGAGTGCCCATTGTGGTTGGAGGCGGCGCGCCTTTTACTTGATAGGTTTGGCACTCAAAAAAGTCGGGATATGGTGTTGGGCGATTTCTGGATCGATACCGGTCATATCTTTGGAGGACTATGCAAATACGTCCACATATTCTTGGATCAAAGCGGGGAGTTCTTCCTTAATACTATGGGGTAATGTAGCACTCATTTTGGTGATTTTAGGTTCAGCTTCAGTTCCCGAGTTATTCTCAATTGATTCACCCTCTTTAGATTCAGATAGAGTGGGTGTTTCATGGAATTTATTTAGTTCATCATCATTATGCACATCATCCATGCAAACAACATTATCATCACAAACACCAAAGTGAGGGAATGTAAGCTTCATATTATTCTTTGAAAAACACAAAACATCATTATCCTTGAGAGTGTTAGATGACTTGAATTAAAAATCGGGAGGGCGACATGGTTGCTCCTCTTTATTATCGAAAGAAAATGTGGACTCAGACTCAGACTCGAACTCGTCTACTCCACTAGATGGCTTGCTCCATTCCCATTGCTTCAATGCTCCTAGGATAAGGGTAATCATGCTCCTCTCATGCGTGACTCCATGCTCTAAGTGCATATTTCCAAATAAACCTTTGAGGCCAAAATCTTCGCATTCGCCATCTTGAGTATGTATGACCTCATCAAGCCTACAATCAAAGAATATCTCAAAACCGAGTAGTAGAGACCTAATGGTGGGTGAGTACCATGGTTCGGGAAAGCCACAACAGGGTAAATCATCACCTTCCTTCACAAATTGTCCATTCAAAGTCTTTAAGTAGGGATCCATTTCGAAGTCCAAAGTTTGGTTCTCCTTCTTGGTGCGGGCTCGTTCCCTATTTCTAGCTTCCATTCTCTTCCTGTCCTCGGGTGTAGGGTTGTATCCCAAGCCAAAGGGTGGGATGATGGTTGGAGTCAGTGGAGGCTCAAGAATACCTTGTTGGTGGCGTCCAAGCCCCATGAAAGGTAAGAAGTCCATCTTCTTCATGATGCCCACGATCCTTGTGTTGCTAAACGGGTCATAGTATAGAGGAAAGTTCTCTTGATGCTCCAATCCCCAAGTCAGAGTGTTGACCTCTTAGAATACAAAGCCAGAAAGGGAGATCTCTTTATCCTCGTCTACTTCATGTACTTGCTTGGTAGGTAGGTCCAATGCCCCTCCTCGGGTAGTGACAATACCATCATTGTGTGGGAATTTGAGCATTTGATGCAAGGTAGATGGTACAGCTTTAACTTGATGCAACCAAGGTCTTCCAAATAGCAGATTGAAGCTCGATGCGATATCAAGGAAGTGAAACTCGATAGGGAAGGCTACCGGGCCGAAATTGACTTTAAGGGTAATGGTACCAAGGACTTCTCTCTATGCATTGTCATAAGCGCGGACGGTTTGTCTTGAAGGAGTGAAGTCATCCAATCCTAACCCAACGACAATTGCAACTTTTAAGGGACACACATTGAGGACCGATCCATTATTGATTATGACCATAGGGACTTGATTTCTTTTGACATGCACTGTGATGTAGAGTGCATCCGTGTGCTTTCCTTTGCTTGATATTAAGTCTTTATCGGAAAAAGTGATAGCATTTTTGTTGCTTGTGATTGCCATGATTTCGCCCAAATCATTCGGTGTAGTGTCAATGGGTACTTGTGTGTTTCCCAAAAGATGTAGCATTTTCTCCCAATGCGGTCGTGAAGTCATGAGCAATCCCCATATGGTGATGTTTGCTTGAGTCTTCTTCAATTGCTTCGAGAGTGGATCCTGCTCGGGTTCATTAGGGACTTTGGGTGGCATAATGGGAATGTCAGCTTCAAGGTCAATTGGCTTGGCAACACGCCCGGACCTAGTGATTGCATGCACATTCTCTTCTTTGAGGTTCACGTAGTCATTCAAGTCAATGAGCATCATGCACTCTAATTCCTCCATAGGATGGATAAGTCCAAGAGTCCTTTGTCAAAGATGGCACTAATGGTATTGTGTGGAGGCAAAGGATTCATCTTGGTGTTCGGCTTTGTTGGAGGAATGAGCTTCCCATGGTCAATCAAGTCTTGCACCACATGGCGTAGTCGAATGCAATCATCGATCTTGTGCCCATAGAATTGGTGGAACTCGCAATGCTTACTTCGATCAAGATTGGGACTTGGATCGGTTGGCGGTGCTAACGGTGTGATGGCATTTTGGGCCATGCATATCTTTAGAACAGTGCTAAGTGGCGTAGACAATCGAGTGTATTGCCTTTTTGTCTCACCGAGTTGAATTGGCGCATTCACCGCCACGTTATTCACATCCGCCGATCTCTTGTTGTTGCTTCTCCCAAAATTATTTCTTTGAAAAGAGTTGTCTTGAGGAGTTTTGATCTTACCGGATGCAATGGCATCTTCCAGTTGAGTTCCCGTGCCAATTAGGGCCTTTGAAGTTAGCATAATAGTTGCTCACCATGCGATCATAGTAGATTGGTTGCAAATTCTTGATTACCATTTGGACTTGATCTTCTTCGGATGGACGCTTCACCATTCGGGATGCCTTGTTGCGCCACCAAGTGATGAACTCAGAAAAGGTCTCTTGAGCTTGTTGCTTGGTAGTTTCGAGATCTCTCTTGGTGACATCAACGGTAGTGTTATACTTGTAGTGCTCAACGAACTCCTTGCAAATGTCCTCCCATTTGGAAACACGGTCGTCGTCCAATGACATGAACCAAGATAAAGCCGCTCCTCCTAAAGAGCGTTGGAATAGTTATGCCATCAACTGGGGACCATTTCCGATAGGATAAAGAGTGCGGACATAGAACTTCAAGTGTGGATGTGAACAACCCGTTCCATCAAATTTTTCAATGTCAAGCATCTTGAATTTGTACGGAAACCGAGCCTCGGGGAAGAGAGCTAATTGATCAAGGTTATAGTTGTCCTCCTTCCGCTTGAGATCCTTGAGAATTCCTTCAATCTTGTCATTCTTATCCTCTAGACGGGGTGCCGGGGCGTCGATGTCTTCATCAATCACGATTGGCCGCTTACCATCGGCTTTGCTAGTGTTCTTCTTTGAAGATTGGGCAACGGTACCATCATCACCCTTTGCTACATTCAGTGCCTCGAGAAATTAAGCCATGCTAACGCCCTTCAACTTCTCCAGCAACTCACCCACAACGGTTGGATCATTCACTTGGATAATGTCGTCACTCATGGTGTCCTAAGGGTAAACGCCCGTATAAGAGACTACTCATTGACTGCAACACCACTCAAATGCACAAAGAAGGGATGCTTTATTTGGAAAAAAGAAAAGATTTGGAGCCGAAGTTTTTATTTTAAAACATGAGGTTTTAAGCACAAAAAAGCAGGTTTTTGTTTCTGAATTTCTGATTTTTGTTTTGATTTTTTTTAAAAAAAATAATTTTAAGAAAAATATAAATCGGCTCCCTAGAAGAAAAAAAAATTTGAAGAAGAATTTTGAAAAAGAGACTCGACTAGAATTTTGTTTTGATAAGGGAAATATGAGTGCACAATTAATTTGGATCCACGAAAAGCAAGCATAAGCATACAACATGTTTCCACATAAGGAAAGTACCCCTAGGGTTTCGTTCAACTACATGCAAGGGTATGCAGCTGGTTGGGGGCCAAAGAACCGCTGCTATGGGAGGTTCATCCTACTCACATGTGACACAAGGATGCCGCGTGAAGCCGAATGCCAAGGTTCCCAATCATCGCGCGCGGCGGGTAACGGACAAATCGCATGCCATATCACCACGAATGATGGTATGTATGGGCAAGGACTCCTTGTGCCCCCTTAAGGTAGAGGTTAACACACAATTATAATGCAAGCATGCAAGTAACAAGTAACAAAGCACAAAACTCAAGCGAAAATTGCACATTATTTCTTAAACCAACGAATCCCCAGTGGAGTCGCCAGCTGTGAGAACCCGGAATTTTCTCACCTCCATGACAATCGATGGAGTCACCACCCAAGTTTTATTACCGTGGAAAAACTTAGGAAAAACCAAAGAATGACTCCTTATACCCGCAAAGCAACCAGAATAGCGAACCAAAGGTGTTGGACTCAGGGGTTCGTCATGGATAGGAAGGTATGAGGCACCCCATCCATGCTTTGGCGAAATAATATGCAATTTAAGCGAATACTTGTGCATTGGAGGATGTGTGTATGTGTGTAAACCAAGATTTCCAGCAACAAAACAATAACAATAATATATAAAAAAATCGAAATTGAAGAGACAAGGGAAAAAAACAAAAGAAACAATTTGGCTTGCATCTCCACCACTAGAGACATCCTACGTACCCCAGCAACCGGGTTCAAAGCTCGCGTAGTTCTTAGATTAGAATCAACACTCAGGAAAACATGTAAGTATCAACGTACAATCAGAGACAAAATCGCAGCTGCAGAGATAAATCAAAGGAGAAGAGACCGAGTTACTGTTAGAACCTATGTCTTCATGGTTCACTTATTACAGGTTTTGATAAATGACAAACCAAGATCATAACCAAGATGAAGCAAAAATAAATCAAGCAAACAAGCACTCAACCAAAGTGATCAAGTACTCAAGTGAAGATATGATCAAGAGTTGAAGTGCAAAGAAGAGCAAGAGAAGTTAGGACCTATTTGTACAAGGTAAAACACTCAACTTCTCTTAGGCATTGGCTCAAACAAAACACATTTCAATCATACAATTCATTAGCATGATTTCAAACATAAAGATGTGTTTTCAGTCCAAAACATCGATGTTCTGAAAGCAAACATCGATGTTCTGTTTTTCAAGTTTTTCAAGATTTTGGCAGTAGCTCTAAAACATCGATGTTGGATTACAAAACATCGATGTTCTTGTGACCGTTGGTCAAAACATCGATGTTTCAAATACAACATCGATGTTCATGAAAACTTGTCTCAGAAACAGAATTTTGCCGAAGCCAAAAAACATCGATGTTGGCTAATCAAACATCGATGTTTCACAAAACATCGATGTTTCATTTTCCAACATCGATGTTCTTGCATAAACCTTTTTCAAAAGAATTTTGCCGAACCAAAATAACATCGATGTTTGGATTCAGAACATCGATGTTTTAGTTACCGTTAGCCCAAAATTCAAATTTTATGGGCAAAACATCGATGTTCTCCTTTAAAACATCGATGTTTAAGGCATGGTCCAGACAACTTTTCAGCACCCACTAAGCTTTGCTTAAAGGTGTTTTTCTTGGGTGGATTTCAAACGGCTCCATGACTTTTCAGAGCTATATATTGAGCATTTTTAGCTGGGTTTATAAACCAATCAACTCTCTATTTCATTCATCATTCATTGCAAAACATTCAATCAAGTTTAAGAGCCAATTCCTTTGAGATTATTGAGAGTTGCCTTATTAGTGCTTAATTGTAACTCATACCTACTCTTGAGAGAGCTTTTGTTTGAGTAATCTTCATAGTGTTGTTCATACACTGAAAGGGAGGTTTGTTCCCTTGTAGCTACTCATAGGAAGAGTGATTTTCTTTCCTTGAGAGAAGTCTTGAAGTGAGGTATCTTCAAGCAAGTGTGTAGGATTCTTGTGATTAGAATTCCTAGGCTGTAAACGGTTTGTTAAGCACCCGGAAGCTTAACGGTAGATAGTGAACTCTTCAAGTGTATCTTGAAGGACTGGATTAGCCACAAATTAGTTGTGTGTGAACCAGTATAAAAATCTCTTGTGTCCTTCTATTTTTCAATTCCGCACTTCATTTCCTGCAAAGTTTTTAATTTTCGATCATAAGCTATTCACCCCCCCTCTAGCTTAAGTCTATTGTTTCTAACAAGGATGAGATGATTCCCGAAAATATGGGATGAGATGATTCCCATAAACCGAGGGCCAGTCCCTCAAACCTCAGGATGAGATGATTCTTGAGAAATCTGGGATGAGATGATTCCCAAAAACCGAGGGCCAGTCCCCCAAACCTTCAGGATGAGATGATTCCCGGAGCGGAGCATGAGATGCTCCAACCCATGGCACGCACCACACATATCAATCATTCGAATTTGGTTGTTCTTGTCTTACGTTGTTTCGTCATTAGTCTATAAGGACTCATCAACGAGGGGCATCTGTGAACACCCAAATTTGGCCCACGGAAATTTTACTAAATTAGACTTCGTACACGTGTGGACTTAGGATCAATGAGATGATTTGGTCCAAAGTTCAAGCATGATATGAATTTTAATTTAGTAGAATTGGTGTATTTTGATGACATAAACCTTTATGCGCTTAAGTCCTAGGATTAATGAGATGATTTAACCTTAGGATAAAATATATGATATGGTTTATTTATTAAAATGCATTTGCATGGGCTCTTTTAGTTGTTTTTAACCCAATAATAATGAGATGATTTATTCTTGGGTTGAGAATGGATTTAAGGGCCCAAATTAATTCTCCAGAGTTTGTCCAGTCCATTAACACATTTCTTGCAGGTCAATTTTAGCTCTGATTTTCGTGGAAAATCAGAGTTAGTTATCATTTAATTAGAATATGTGTTTTTAGTTTGGGTGTTAATGGGTAATCTTTTGATTATGGAATGATTTGAGGGAGTGATGACCAAGTAATTGAGTGATTTCTGGGTAGATTAGGGGTTGATTACGCGGTAGGATCGAATCAGGCCTGAATTAGGGGGATTGGGGGCTCGAAAAGGAAAGAACGGGTGATACGCAGGGCGACCGGCGGACATCTCGCGACGACCGCCAGTCATGGCGGACGTGTGGTGGATGACCGCAGGCAGTGGCGGTCATTCCTGCCCAGAATCCCCAAAAATCTCCGATTTTGTTTCTTTTTTGATCCCACGCGGTTTTGGACCAGATTTTCGAGCATAATCTCCACCATTAAGCAGGTCCAAGCCCCTAGGCTTCCCAGAACACTATAAATAAGACCCCTCACACACATTTCAGGGGACACGCAATCTTTCTCACATACATACCCATAAGCTCTTCTCGCTTGGAGAAACTCTACTTCTCCAAGCTTAGAAATATTTTCTAAGGCAGAAACTCTGGAGGATTTTCGTGGGGAGCATTAAGCAGTAGTCTAGCAAGGAGGAATCAAGAAAAGGATCAACCATAGAGCTAAGGAGTGGCAAGGAGGTGGGTGTGGAACTCGACCCACTGTAAGGAGCTAGAGGAGGGCTACCTAAGGTAATCCTGAATCCTTTTTGATTGATTCTTGGTGATTGATTGTTGATGCTTTTGATGATGTAAGTGGCCGATTAGTGCCATGTTTAGAACTACGTGGCTTTGACCCCGATCACTCGGGTACGTAGGTAGTCTCGGTTTCACAACGAGATGCAAGCCAAGTCTTTTCCTCCCCCCTTTCTTTATTTTCCACACTCTTGCACACTTGCAAAAGGCATACTTTTCTCTTTAATTGCACAAGGTTTTGACCCAACACAGATGGGTGCCTAACACCTTCCCATCCGTGACGAACCCCCGATCCCATAACTTTGGTTCGCCATGACTAGTTGCCTAAGGAGTCATTCAAGGGTTTTTCCTAAGTTTCGTCCCTAATAAAACTTAGGTGGACTCTAATGATATGGGATTGACCCGAGGAAGAAGGTGAAAGGATTAGGTGAGAAGGCCTAAGTGATTTTGGGTGGGGTTCTCACAGGTTCACAGCTTGATCTGTGGACAATCTGTTTATGTCACTCCGGACTCCATCCATGACTTGCTCAATATTCCAAAAGGAAAAGCTGCTAGAGTGAAGTATTTTAACACTGCTTCTGAGCAAAAAAGATTACTTTTTGGGAAGGCAAGCAAGCTTGGGAAGTATGATGATCTGTCTCCAAATCACCAGATCCTTCTGTACTTCATCACCCGTATCCTCACTCCTCGACATGGGCATCTGAATCACTTAAAGACATACGACATGTGGCTGCTTGGATGTTTGTTGACCAACAGCCCGGTTGATTATGCATACACCATTTTCCATCACATGAGAGAGTACTCAGGAAGGGCATATGGGCACTTAATCACTCTTATTGCTCAGAAGGAAAATGTGGTGCCAATAAGTGCTCATCTTCCAATCAGATCAGAAGCCATAAGCATTGCTACTCTTTCATGCATGCATCTTTAGAAAAACAAGCAGGGGTTGTTTTATGTGACACAGCCGTGTTCATCCAAGGATGTAAGAATTAAGGCTTTGGTGGATGAGGTTAAGGATGTTAGGGATGTTCTTCTGGAGGACAAGGGAATGGTTGCGAGGATCATGGAGATGCAGAAGAGACAATTGGACTTGTTGGTGAAGCGTTTTGCTCCAAACCCGAATAGGTTTTTTGCCTCTGATTCTTCCACCGATCAAGCTGCTGTTGCTGATGAGACCACTGAGTGACCTTCCTTTAGATTTGATGCCCCATTTTAGGTTCATTCATTCTCATATCTAGACTTGCCTGCATCACGTTCCAATTCTGTTTATGTTCTAGTTCGATTATTTTGGAATATTTCTGGATATTATGCTTTGTGGTTCGTTCTGGCACTGTTGTTGCCAGATCGTCTGGATTTCTATTTGAACATCTTTATGGTTTATATCTATGATGTCCTATCATATTTCAGTATATTACTAGATCTCTATGTAGGGTTCAGTTCTTTTTCTCCCTTACACCATTTTTTGGGTGATGCCAATAGGGGGAGAAAAGTGGTGTGTGAAAAACACACAATGATGGTTGATTGTGGATGCTTACAGTTACTAATATCGATTGTTACTCTAACCTATCTTTATTCCTCTATTGATTCGTGCTTAATTTGGAAAAATTTTTAAGTAGGGGAGCATAGATTTAGGGGGAGCGTCATAGGTTGAGGGGGAGCTTAAACCTTAAATTGTTTTAAACCCTCACATGCTTGTATTTTTCATATATGTTTGTTATCATAAAAAAGGGGGAGAATGTTGGGTTAAGGTAATTAACATGTGCATTAGTGATTAATTAATTATCCAATTAGTGCTAATTAGTGATTTAACTTAATAACCTAACATATGATTAATTGATTTTGATCAATGACAAACTAGGCTTATGAATATTTTAATCCACCACCCAAACCCTTGAATTAAATAATGAAATCAGATTTTATAAGGTTTGAGGTTAGTGGGATTGGTATGTGTGTTAAGAGTATTATTTTATTAAGCTTAAGTCTCTTTCATGCTCATAGACCACAATTGATACGGCAACACTACCAGAACAAAGCTGGATAGCACCTCCGATTCAATCGAGTCACCAAGATCAGAAATCAATTCAACCAAAAGCTTTAGTGATTACCTCTATCAATGAAAATTGGAGATGAATGGAAGACTGCGTTTAAGACTAAGTATGGGTTGTATGAGAGGTTGGTAATGCCTTTTGGATTAACTAATGCACCTAGTACTTTTATGCAATTAATGAATCATGTCTTATGTCATTTTATTGGAAAGTTTGTTGTTGTCTACTTTGATGATATTCTTGTTAGTGTAATATGCCCAAAAGCCAATCAATGGATGGTTGTTTGTAGTCATGTATATACATTAAGGTTATTCCAATAAATATGATTATGAGATAATCGCTTGCACATATTTATAACCCTAGAATACTTTGTATTCTTAAAATATCCCTAGTCGATTATTATTGTGGATGGGTTGTAATAATAAATTAAGACTAGCGTATGTTGAGAATCATATGAGATATGAATTCTACATACGGGTACAAGTTAGAGAACTTGTGGACTGGACTGACCCACATAAGAACCCTATATGGAACGTTATATGATAGTCATTAGTGGTTCTTTTATATGTATTGTCCTTAGACCTAAGATCATCAAGGTTCCCAACATATGAGTCGTATACTTTGATATTATTTCTAGTCATCCGTAACTGGGTGGACTTGAGGGTAATCATTGGGTATATGATAAATGTGAGTGGGTTTTGATTGATCAAGAAGGGATTCGTCCGACCCATATAACGGGTATATTATCATATGGGCTTCTTGATAGAGTTGAACTGTTAAATGCATGGCCATGCTAGGATTATATGATATGGTGATATCATTAGGATCCGTTTTACACAATTAACTCGGGGATCAAGAAACTAAGATTAAACATATACGAGATTGACGTTTTCCATGTCTCGGTTTAATCTTGATAATGGGACGAAAGGACGATGACATGTTCCGAGGCATATAGAATCAGTACTGATCTTGTCGTTCGGGTAGCAATGATGTGTTGCTAGACGCCGCTCTTTGCTTATAATTGTAAAATGAGATTTTACAATTATTGCCGGACGTTACAAGTGCCTACAGGGTCACACACATAGAACCGTTGATTCGAGCAGATGGTTGGACCATGGTTCGACCGGGTGTGGTTGGACCATGGTTGGACCAGGTCGTTTGGGTTGGTTTGGTTCACTAGTTACCAGAATTATTGAACCTGAATTATTACTCAAAAAGGACGAAATTGATGTGTCATTATTATATGTATAGTGATATGTATGATTAAAGTGTAGTTAGTGGAAACATGATCATGTAGATGATTGTGACTAAAGTACAGATAATGGAAACTCAATCATACATATTGACATATGATAATATATATATGTGTGATCAGGTTGGCTATTTGTATATGAACTAACGTTGAAGATATATATGTTGATATATATGATTGAGTTAGTGGAGACATGATCATGTTGATGATTGTGACTAAAGTATAGATAATGGAAAACACAATCATGCATGATAAAATATATGTGTGATTAGGTTGACCATTTCTATATATAAACTAACGTTGATACATATATGATATGTATGTGAAAGAAAGTGGTTAATGAGATTAACACGCAAAAGAATACACACTTCATTCTTGAGAAAGAAACACATCAAACACTAGTCTCTAGCTCTCGAAAATTCTGCAGCTAGCACTGCGGTTCGGGAGTGCTCGGGTTAGTAATTGTGTGACGATTGCTAGCGGTCATCGACGGTTCGTGTGGATACCGTAGAGGAGTCGGATTTCTGTCCGGTTCTTGCTGATTCGATCATCAGTTGAGTGAAAGATCTCAACCTAACCAGGTACGAATTTTTGTTATTCGGTTTACCCCGTTTCACATGGTTCCTCCATTAGTTCCGGGTTTTCCGCTGCGCATATTGTCTCTTTTTGCATACCCGGTTACTTATAGTGGTAGCGGGGCCTCTTGTGAAGCTCTAAACTGAATTGTTGTGCATATGTGATATGTTCATCTTAACGTATGTGATATGTTAAGTTCAATTTGGTGTATGTGATATGCTGAATTCATTTTGTATGTGTTGTGCTGAATTCTTTTGTATATGTGATATATGTTGATGTTATTTTTGTCAAAAGTGTTTTGATATCAGGCACTTGATTGTTTGTGATATCAATCAAAGTGTGTTTTGGTATAAAGTCGAATGAGTTCGACAAGGGTGCTTGAAAGGTATATGATACCTACAACAACGATGTTCTGGAATCTAGTGACTTCAATAGCGGATTCGGGGCAGAAGGAGGCCGAATTAGTGTCTGGCCTGAATAGAAAAGTTGTAGAAATACTTCTTTGCTTTCCAAGGACACCAAGATTGCACCAAACCGAGCTCTACAGCTCTAGATATGGCCGAAATATTTAGTGCTGCCAAGTAGTTGGGAGAATCAGATTCTCAAAACATCGATGTTCAAGTTAGAAATCGATGTTCACATGTATTTTTGGTTTCCAAATTTACAAAACATCAATGTATGAATTTTTTATTATATGCATGTGATGTATGAACATATTTTGATGTAAATATTAAGTTCTTAGTTGCCTTCCATGATATGCACTCATCATTGCTTAGATCAACACTTGGTAGTTTTTGCCAAAGCAAGGTGCCAATGTTTATCCTTGCAAGGTGCGACTGGATAATTGTAATATCTGAACTGCTTATTGTAGGTTTGGACTTAACTAGGTCATCTTAATAGGATTAAGGACTTAGAGGCAAGGAGTTGGGTAATGTCTATGAGATAGACAAGAACAAGTGTTGTTCGCTCAGCTATCCAAGAGTTACATGAGATGTAATTGACAAGAGTTGTCTACCTAAATAGCTATGATGTAGGCGATCAACCAAAGCTGACTTATATTGTAGTGAAATATGGATCTTGGCCTGCTCATGATTATTTTATTTTCATAGTAGGAGCATCATTTAATAGAATTCCTTGTTAAATGATTTATGTATACATGACTCTTATTTCTATGAGTTGATCTTTGTTGTAGAGCTACCATGGCACAAAACACAAGTACACTATCATTGCGATCGGTCCTTGAGAAGGAAAAGCTGAATGGGAATAATTTCCTAAAGTGGTATCGCAATTTGAGGATTGTCCTCAAACAAGAAAAGAAGTTGTATGTCCTTGAAGGGCCTATTCCGATTGAACCGGCGCCTAATGCTCCTAGAGCAGAAAGGGATGCTTACAAGAAGCATCTTGACGATGCATTGGATGTCGCATGTCTTATGCTAATAGCCATGGAATCTGGGCTTCAGAAGCAACATGAGAACATGGGGGCGTTCGATATGATCGAACACCTAAAGATGCTCTCTGATGAGCAAGCAAGGCATGAGAGGTATGAGACCTCTAAGGCATTGTTCCAATGCAGGATGGCAGAGTCATCACCCGTGAGACCTCATGTGCTTAAAATGATTGAATACATTGAGAGCCTTGAGGGTCTTGGTTTTCCTTTGCAAAAGGAGTTGGCGGTTGATCTAGTTCTGCAATCGTTGCCGGACAATTACAGCCAATTTGTCATGAACTTCAATATGAATCATCTTGACAAATCGTTGTCTAAGTTGCTTAACATGTTGGGAACAACTGAGCAACAAATGAGGGCAAACAAATCCAACATTTTGATGATTGGAAAGAGCAAAGGAAAGGGTAAAGCAAAGTTTAACAAGAAGAAGAAATGTGCTAAAAAGTTTGGTGTATGTGCATGTTCTTGTGATCATGTGCTGAAACCCAAAGGTGGTATTGCAAAGGAAGGACATTGTTTCCATTGCAATAAACCGGGCCATTGGAAGCGCAACTGCCCTATTTACCTTGAAGAGGTGAAGAAAAGGAAGGGAAGTGAGACTTCCACTTCAGGTATTTTCGTTATAGAAGCTAATATCTCTATCTCTGCATCATGGGTATTAGATACCGGATGTGGTTCTCACATTTGTGTAAATGTGCAGGAACTAAGAAAGAGTAGGAGATTGGCAAAGGGTGAGATAGACCTACGCGTCGGAAATGGAGCAAGGGTTGCTGCATTAGCCGTAGGGACTTATTATCTATCTTTACCGAGTGGTTTGGTTTTGGAACTTGATGATTGCTATTATGTACCTACTATAAGCAGGAATTTGATTTCTGTTTCTTGTCTGGACAAGAAAGGCTTTTCATTTGTAATAAAGAGCAAATGTTGTTCTATTTATTTCAATGATATTTATTATGGTGGTGCATATTTGAGCAATGGTTTGTATGTTCTAAACCTAGAAACGCCAATCTATAACGTTAATACGAAGAAGGTTAGAATGAACGATTCTAATGAAACCTACCTTTGGCATTGTCGTTTGGGCCATATAAACGAGACTCGTATTGCTAAACTCCATAAAGATGGACTATTAGACTCATTTGATTTTGAATCATATGAGACATGTGAGTCATGTTTGTTGGGCAAAATGACGAAGGCTCCCTTTACTGGTAAAGGTGAAAGAGCTTCAGACTTATTAGGTCTTATACATTCTGATGTATGCGGACCTATGTCTACACAGGCTAGAGGTGGTTTTCAATACTTCATTACATTTACTGATGATTACAGTAGATATGGCTATGTGTATCTTATGAGACACAAGTCAGAATCCTTTGAAAAGTTCAAAGAATTCAAGAATGAAGTACAGAATCAACTTGGTAAGAGTATTAAAATGCTTCGATCTGATCGAGGAGGTGAATACTTAGACCGAGAATTTCTTGATCATCTAAAGGAATGTGGTATAGTATCACAACTTACTCCACCAGGTACGCCTCAATGGAATGGTGTATCTGAATGGAGGAATAGAACCTTATTAGATATGGTTCGTTCTATGATGAGTCAAGCTGACCTTCCTTCTTCATTTTGGGGACATGCATTATTGAGTGCTGCATTTACACTTAACTGTGTTCCATCTAAATCGGTCGAAAAGACACCATATGAGATATGGACTGGGAAGCGTCCCAATTTGTCTTTTATGAGGATTTGGGGTTGTGAGGCTTACGTGAGACGTGAAGCATCAGATAAACTCGGCCCTAAATCCGAGAAGTGCATCTTTGTAGGATACCCTAAGGAAACAAAAGGGTATTACTTCTATAACCCCACCGACCACAAAGTGTTTGTTGCTCGGACTGCTATTTTTCTAGAAAAACAATTTATTTCTAGAGGAATCAGTGGGAGAAAAATAGAACTCGTAGAAGTTCGAGATCTAGAGGCTGAGATGGAACAAGGACAGGAACCACAAGATGTTGTGGATGAGAATCCTGTACCTATAACACATGGACCGCGTAGGTCGGATAGGATTCGGTATGAGCCTGAGAGATATGGATTTCTTATGACTCATACTGGAGATGTGATGCTCATAGATGAGGATGAGCCCACTTCCTATCAGCAGGCCATTACGGGTCCGGACTCCAAGAAGTGGCTAGAAGCCATGAATTCGGAAATGGAATCCATGTATGAAAACAAGGTATGGACCTTGGTTGATCCACCTGAAGGGGTAAAACCCATAGGGTGCAAATGGGTCTTTAAGAAAAAGACCGACATGGATGGTAATGTGATTACCTTTAAAGGGCGATTGGTCGCGAAAGGTTTCAAACAAGTTCATGGTATAGACTATGATGAAACTTTCTCACCAGTTGCCATGGTTAAATCCATCCGGATTCTGCTGGCAATAGCTGCATACCATGATTATGAGATATGGCAGATGGATGTCAAAACCGCTTTCCTAAATGGAAATCTTTTAGAGGATGTGTACATCACACAACCTGAAGGTTTTGTCGATCCAAAGAATGCTAATATGGTATGCAAATTGCAAAGATCCATTTATGGGTTGAAGCAAGCTTCTAGGAGTTGGAATCTTCGTTTTAATGAAGTGATCAAAGAGTTTGGTTTCATTAAGAACGAAGATGAACCATGTGTTTACAGGAAGGTTATTGGGAGCATTATCGTTTTCTTGTTGTTGTATGTTGACGACATTCTACTCATTGGGAATGATATTCCGACGCTACAGTCAGTAAAGACTTGGTTAGGAAAGAATTTCTCAATGAAGGACTTAGGAGAAGCTGCCTACGTGTTGGGTATAAAGATCTATAGAGATAGATCCAAAAGGCTTCTCGGTCTAAGTCAGAGTACATATATTGACAAAGTACTAAAGAGGTTTAGCATGCAAGATTCCAAGAAAGGATTCTTGCCCATGTCACATGGCGTATCTCTCTCAAGGAATCAGTGTCCTAGTTCATCTAAGGAGAGAGAACGAATGAGTAAGATTCCTTATGCTTCTGCAATAGGATCTATCATGTATGCCATGCTATGTACCCGACCGGATGTCGCTTATGCTTTGAGTGTCACAAGCAGATATCAATCTGATCCCGGTGAAAGTCACTGGACAACGGTTAAAAACATCCTTAAGTACATGAGAAGGACTAAGGATGCATTCCTTGTGTATAGAAGCGTTGATGAGCTTGTTGTAAAGGGTTACACAGATGCTAGCTTCCAAACAGGCAGGGATGACTTTAGATCGCAATCAGGTTATGTGTTTTGTCTTGGAGGTGGTGCTGTATGCTGGAAGAGTTCTAAGCAAGAGACAGTTGCAGATTCTACAACTGAGGCTGAGTACATTGCTGCCTCAGATGCGGCGAGAGAGGCTGTTTGGATTAAGAAGTTTGTAACTGAACTTGGTGTGGTTCCTAGTATTGAGAGTCCGATTGAGCTCTATTGTGACAACAATGGAACAATCGCATGGGCTCAAGAACGTAGATACCACCAGAGATCCAAACATATACTCCGACGCTATCATCTTATTAGAGAGATCATAGATAGAGGCGACGTCAGGCTGTGCAGAGTTCCTTCTGAGAACAATGTAGCAGATCCTTTGACTAAGCCGCTCACACAGCAGAAGCATGAAGGTCATTGCGCATCCATTGGTATTAGATACATGCTTGATTGGCTTTAGTGCAAGTGGGAGATTGTTAGTGTAATATGCCCAAAAGCCAATCAATGGATGGTTGTTTGTAGTCATGTATATACATTACGGTTATTCCAATAAATATGATTATGAGATAATCGCTTGCACATATTTATAACCTTAGAATACTTTGTATTCTTAAAATATCCCTAGTCGATTATTATTGTGGATGGGTTGTAATAATAAATTAAGACTAGCGTATGTTGAGAATTATATGAGATATGAATTCTACATACGGGTACAAGTTAGAGAACTTGTGGACTGGACTGACCCACATAAGAACCCTATATGGAACGTTATATGATAGTCATTAGTGGTTTTTTTATATGTATTGTCCTTAGACCTGAGATCATCAAGGTTCCCAACATATGAGTCGTATACTTTGATATTATTTCTAGTCGTCCGTAACTGGGTGGACTTAAGGGTAATCATTGGGTATATATGATAAATGTGTAGTGGGTTTTGATTGATCAAGATGGGATTTGTCCGACCCATATAACGGGTATATTATCAGATGGGCTTCTTGATAGAGTTGAACTGTTAAATGCATGGCCATGCTCGGATTATATGATATGGTGATATCATTAGGATCCGTTTTACACAATTAACTCGGGAATCAAGAAACTAAGATTAAACATATACGAGATTGACGTTTTCCATGTCTCGGTTTAATCTTGATAATGGGACGAAAGGACGATGACATGTTCCGAGGCATATAAAATCAGTACTGATCTTGTCGTTCGGGTAGCAATGATGTGTTGCTAGACGCCGCTCTTTGCTTATAATTGTAAAATGAGATTTTACAATTATTGTCGGACGTTACAAGTGCCTACAGGGTCACACACATAGAACCGTTGATTCGAGCAGATGGTTGGACCATGGTTCGACCGGGTGTGGTTGGACCATGGTTGGACCGGGTCGTTTGGGTTGGTTTGGTTCACTAGTTACCAGAATTATTGAACCTGAATTATTACTCAAAAAGGACGAAATTGATGTGTCATTATTATATATATAGTGATATGTATGATTAAAGTGTAGTTAGAGGAAACATGATCATGTAGATGATTGTGACTAAAGTATAGATATTGGAAACTCAATCATACATATTGACATATGATAATATATATATGTGTGATCAGGTTGGCTATTTCTATATGAACTAACGTTGAAGATATATATGTTGATATATATGATTGAGTTAGTGGAGACATGATCATGTTGATGATTGTGACTAAAGTATAGATAATGGAAAACACAATCATGCATGATAAAATGTATGTGTGATTAGGTTGACCATTTCTGTATATAAACTAACGTTGATACATATATGACATGTATGTGAAAGAAAGTGGTTAATGAGATTAACACACAAAAGAATACACACTTCATTCTTGAGAAAGAAACACATCAAACACTAGTCTCTAGCTCTCGGAAATTTTGCAGCTAGCACTGCGGTTCGGGAGTGCGCGGGTTAGTAATCGTGTGACGATTGCTAGCGGTCATCGACGGTTCGTGTGGATACCGTAGAGGAGTCGGATTTCTGTCCGGTTCTTGCTGATTCGGATCATCAGTTGAGTGAAAGATCTCAACCTAACCAGGTACGAATTTTTGTTATTCGGTTTACCCCTTTTCACATGGATCCTCCATTAGTTCCGAGTTTTCTGCTGCGCATATTGTCTCTTTTTGCATACCCGGTTACTTACAGTTCTGACCTATAGCAAGAATGTTGATGAGCATATGGAACTTCTTAAACTAGTGTTGGATGCACTTAGGGCTGAAAAGTTATTTGCTAAGCTTAAGAAGTGCACAATCTGCATGGATCGTGTTGTCTTTTTTGGTTATGTTGTTAGTGCTAATGTGATAGAAGTTGAACAAGAGAAGGTCAAAGCCATTAAGAAGTGGCCCACGCCTATTACTATCTCTGAGGTAAGATCTTTTTATGGACTTGCTAGTTTTTATAGAAGGTTTATGAAAGATTTTAGTACCATTGCTGGACCATTGAATGATATTGTCAAAAAGGAAGTTGGATTTAAGTGGGATGATGCACAGGCGCAGGCTTTTGAGACTTTGAAAGAGAAATTTTGTTCTGCTCCAATTCTTAAATTGCCTAACTTTGATTCTACTTTTGAGATTGAGTGTGATGCCTCTAGTATAGGCATAGATGCTGTTCTTTTGTAGGAAAAGAAACCTATTGCTTACTTTAGTGAGAAGCTGAAGGGAGCTCAACTCAATTACTCTACCTATGACAAGGAGCATTACGCATTGGTGAGAGCACTACAAACATGGCAGCATTACTTGTGGCCTAAGGAATTCGTGGTCCACACTGATCATGAAAGCTTGAAGTATATGAAAGGACAAGGTAAGCTAAATAAGAGGCATGCTAAGAAGCTGGAATTCATTGAGACATTCCCTTATATGGTGCGTTATAAGCAAGGTAAGGATAATGTAGTTGCTGATGCATTATCTAGGAGGTATGCTCTAATCTCTTCTCTTAGTTCTAAGTTGATTAGATTTGAGTATATTAAGGACTTATANTCGATTATTATTATGGATGGGTTGTAATAACAAATTAAGACTAGCGCATGTTGCGAATTATATGAGATATGAATTCTACATACGGGTACAGGTTAGAGAACTTGAGGACTGGACTGACCCGACATAAGAATACTACATGGACTGTTACATATGTTGTCATTAGTGGTTCTTATATGTACTATCTTTAGACCTGAGATCAACAAGGTTCACAACACGTGAGTCATACACTTTGATAATACTCTTGGTCATTCATAATTGAGTAGACCTAAGAGAAATCATTGGGTATATGATATAATGTGTAGTGGGTTTTGTTTGATCAAGATGGAATCCGTCCAATCCATATAACGGGTATATTATCAATTCGGCCCCTTGATAGAGTTGAACTGTAAATGCATGGCCATGCTCGGATTAAGTGATATGGGGATATCATTTGTATCTGTTTTTGCACAGTTAACTCAGGGATCAAGAAACCTTACACTAAACATATACGGGAATGACATATTCCATGTCTCATGTTTGATCTTGATATAGTGGGACGAAAGGATAATGACATTTTCCGAGGCATAATGAATCAGTACTGATCTTGTCGTTTGGGTAGCAATGATGTGTTGCTAGACACCGCTCGTTGTTTATAATTGTAAATGAGAGTTTACAATTATTGCCAAACGTCACAAGTGCCTACAGGTTCACACACTTAGAACTGTTGATCGAGCTAGTGGTTAAACCATGGTTGGACCATAGTTCGACCAGGATATTAAGCTAGTGGTTAGACCATGGTTAGACTGTGGTTCGACAGGGTCGTTTGGGTTGATCAGGTTCATTAATTGCCAGACTTTTGAACCAGAATTATTGCCCAAGATGATGTGTAATCCCATATATGATGATATATATATTTAATATCATAGTGGAGCATTAAGTCATAGTGGAAACATAATCATGAAGGATAAGGCATGATTATGTTGGCCAATGACTTAATAAACTATGCATTATATGTTGTGTGTAAGGGATTGAGTGGATAATCAGATTATGCACATTCATTTTCAGACTAAGCACACACACTTCATTAGAGAGGAAACACATAAAACACTCTCTAGGCTCTTGCCCTCGAAAATTCTGCAGCTAGCACTGCGGTTCGGGAGTGCTCGGGTTAGTGACCGTGTGACAGTTGCTAGCAGTCATCGACAGTTCGTGTGGATACCGTAGAGGAGTCAGATTTCTGTCCGGATCTTGCTGATTCGGATCATCAGTTGAGTGGAAGATCTCAACCAAACCAGGTATGAAATTTTTGTTATTCGGTTTACCCTGTTTCACATGAATCCTCCATTAGTTCCGGGTTTATCCGCTGCGCAATATGTCTCTTTTATATGCATACCTGGATACTTACAGTGGTAGCGGAGCCCCTTGTGAAACACTAAACCAAAAAATTTGTTTATATGTATGATATGCTATATGTGATGTGGCTTGATCATGATTGTATAAGCAACATAACTTTATCATAGTTTATTATGCTTATGTTTATAGTATGCTTAAACTAGATCATTATGAGTTTGATATATGTGATATGCTAAAGTTGGATCTATCAAAGGTATTTGATAGCAAGTACTTGATTGGTATATGATATCAATCAAGGTGTGTTTTCGGCAGAAAGTCGAATGAGTTCGACAAGGATAAATCGATTGTCGGTTTTTATATGGAACGATTGTCGTTCTAGGACAGCAAGGCCAAAACATTGATGTTGTCAGTGTAAACATCGATGTTCTAATGAAGATTGGCCTTGGCCGAATCTTCTAAACATCGATATTGTCAGACCAACATCGATGTTGTGATGAAGATTGGCCTTGGCCGAATCTTCTAAACATCGATATTGTCAGACAAACATCGATGTTTTCATGAAGATTGGCCTTGGCCGAATCTTCTAAACATCAATGTTGTCAGACCAACATCGATGTTGTGATGAAGATTGGCCTTGGCCGAATCTTCTAAACATTGATGTTGTTAGACAAACATCGATGTTTTCATGAAGATTGGTTTTGGCCGAATCTCCAACATCGATGTTCACTAGAAGCTTGGCTTTTGGTCGAACCTCCAAAACATCGATGCTGTCTGGTAAACATCGATGTTCTATTTTGATGATTGTCAGCCGAAGGGTCAAAACATCGATGTTTAAGTCTAAACATCGATGTGCTGAGGATTTGCCAACTTCAAACAACGATGTTTGGGCTGAAACATCTATGTTGGCTCAAGTAATACATCGATGTTGGTTGGTAAACATCGATGTTCATATAATTTTTGGAACCTCCGTGCTACCTCTGCGCAGCGGCTTATATTGCATATGATGCATAGTTATTGTATATGCGATATATAATTTGTTAATTACATGCATGTTATGTATGGATATAACTTGTTGATATAAATATTAAGTTCCTCATGTGTTGCCTTCCATTGATGAGCACTCATTTATGCTTAGATGAACACCTGGTAGGTTTGTCAAAGCAAAGTGCCAATATTTATCCTAGCAAGATGCGATGAGATAATTGTAATATCCAAATTGTTTGTCATGGGTTGAACTTAACTAAGTCATCTCAATAGGATTAGGGACATAGAGGCAAAGAGTTGAGATAAGTCTATGAGATAGACAAGAACAAGAGTTGTTCACTCAACTATCCAAGAGTTACATGAGATGTAATTGACAAAGAGTTGTTTACCTAAATAACTATGATATAAGCGATTAGCCAAAGCTAACTTATCTTGTAGTGAAATATGGATCTTGGCCCACTTATTATCGTCTTGATTTATATAGTGGGAGTATCATTTAATAAAATTCCTTGTTAAATGATTTTATGTATACATGACTCTGATTTTGTGTGAATTGATCATTGTAGAATTATCATGGCACAAAACACAAGTACTATGTCACTACGATCAGTCCTTGAGAAGGAAAAACTTAATGGGAATAATTTCCTTAAGTGGCATCGCAATTTGAGGATAGTCCTCAAGCAAGAAAATAAGTTGTATGTCCTTGAGGGGCCTGTTCCCGATAAACCGGCACCTAATGCTCCTAGGGCGGAAAAAGATGCTTACAAGAAGCATGTTGATGAAGCATTGGATGTTGCATGCCTTATGCTTGTCACTATGGACTCTGAGCTTCAGAAGCAACATGAGAACTTGGGTGCTTTCGATATGATCGCACACCTGAAAATGCTCTTTGAAGAGCAAGCCAGGCATGAGAGGTATGAGATCACAAAGGCATTATTCCAATGCAAGATGGCTGAGTCATCACCTGTTAGACCTCATGTGCTCAAAATGATTGGATACATTGAGAGCCTAGAAGGCCTGACCTTTGCAAAGAGAGTTGGCCGTTGATCTTGTCCTGCAATCGTTGCCGGATAGTTATAGCAAATTTGTCATGAATTTCAATATGAATCATCTTGGCAAATCTTTGTCTGAGTTGCTTAACATGTTGAGAACAGTTGAGCAACAGATGGAGGCAAATAAATCCAACAGCATTTTGATGGTTGGAAATGGAAAAAGAAAGGGAAAGGCCAAGTTTAACAAGAAGAAGAAATCTACCAAAAGGTTTAGTTCATGTGCATCTTCTTCTTCATATGTGCTGAAACCCAAAGGTGGTGTTGCAAAGGAAGGACAATGTTTCCATTGCAAGAAAACTGGCCATTGGAAGCATAATTGCCCTGTTTACCTTGAGGAGGTGAAGAAACAGAAGGGAAGTAAGACTTCCGCTTCAGGTATTCTTGTTATAGAAGCTAATATTTCTATCTCTGTATCATGGGTATTAGATACTGGATGTGGATCTCACATTTGCGTAAATGTGCAGGATCTGAGAAAGAATAGAAAATTAGCAAAGGGTGAAGTGGACCTGCGTGTTGGAAATGGAGCAAGAGTTGTTGTATTAGCCGTAGGGACTTAATATCTATCTTTACCGAGTGGAACACTAGAATACAACGAATAAATAATTTATTAAAAACATATCAAGAAGATTTGTTAATAGTAACAGTATGTATATTAGAAAACGAAAAAAATACATGTGAATTAAACCTCAACTACACTTTACAACAAATAATACATCAAGAAAATACACTAATAATGATAGAACATCAACGAAGTTTAGGAGGATATCATTAATGGATGATCAACAACAATTATATAATTACGAAAAAAATAATATTGAAAAGGCTGTACAAAAATTAAGCTGTATAGATTTTTGTAACGCAAAAGCAATAGATTATCTACAAAAAGAAGTTTTAGAGGCAATAGATCAAAATCATGAACAACATAAAGAATCGCATGAAATTACTTTAGAATCAGGTATGGCAATTTGCAACTGTGAAGAATTTTACAAAAAAGAACATTTTTTATTTCTATTTATGGAGATAATAAAAAAATTTTCAAAATGACACATAAGACAAACCTTTTACAACGAAAATTAATCAGAAGTATACATCAAAAAGAATTTGCAAAAGGATATTGGGATAATGAAGAAAAAAGATTAAAACAATTAAAGGCAATATTCTTTGAAGATGAATATCTAGTAAAAAAATGGGATAAGCAACTAAGAATGGTATTTATAAGAAAAAATTTATTACAACGAAAACTAGATAGCGAGGGAAATAAGTTGATGTACCTACAATTCCAAAGACAGTTTGCACTACAAAGATAATGGATGAGAAAATAGATTTAATTGAAAGTCTAATAAAACAATTAGAAGCACTAAAAATGGAAAATATAGAACAAGAACCACATTCTATATATGAAATAACAGGCCAAAAACAAAAAGGAATTACAAAAAATGAACCAAAAGAAAACCACGAAATAATATTTGGATATTCAAGTAGTGAAGAGGAGCAAGGTTTCATGGAACAGGGAGAGACCAGTGAAAGAAAACCATTTGATCAACAACCTGATGAAAATAAAAAACGAAAGCATGAAGATTCTTTTAAATGGCAAGATACCTACGAACCTAAAATATATCAAAAGGGATTTTATAAATCAAAAACTCAAATATTAAGACAACCTGATCTGTTTGAATTTACACCAATAAATAAAGAATTAGGATACCAGGGAATTTTAGACCTAGATTGTGCGTCTAATAAAACAGAACTGATTGACGAATGGGTAAGCAGACATTTGTTGTCACTACAAACAATCGAAGAATTAAAAAATTTACCAAGAAACGATTATTATAATTACTTAAGATATAAGACAAAGGGAAATGTCTATACATTCTTCCTAAATTATGACACAAACATAGTTAACCCAACAAATGCAAAAAATAATGAGGAAGTATTAGTTAAAATGGCAGAAATAATAATACAACAGTTTACAGGAAAAGCAACTCAATTCAGTTCATCTAAAGCACAGCAAGAACAATTAGTAGAAATAAAATGGCAACTAAGTCAGATTAAATTGAATGATATATGTCATTTTGATGAAATGACATGTCAATATGAAAAACTATATTACAGACTATCAACAAAAACAGATGTTGAGACTTATCTGCAAATAATTATTGACAAATTACCATACCAATTCAATTTAGAAATAAGGAAAAGGTTTGAAGAAGGAATTAACGAAGGAATAAGTTTAAATACGCTAGGAGGAATAATTAACACTGTACATCACTTTATGACAGAACAATGCCTGATGCAAGAAAAACGACAATTAATGAAAAATAAGTTTATAAAATGCTGCAATAAGCCATATATGCCCTTAGAATTTGGATCTAAACAAAAAACATGAAATTACAAGAAAAAATCATATAGACCATATCGATACAAGAAGAAATGACGATAGTGGAAACCACATTATAAGAAGAAATAATTCAAAAAACGAGGAACAAAGAGGAGAATTTATAATAAAGAAAAGAAGAAATATTGCCCCACGGGGAAAAGTACATGTAAATGTTGGTTATGCCATCAAGAAGGACATTACGCAAATGAATGTCCAAAGAAAGATGCAGAAAAATATAAGGCAAAGCAAAAACAGCTAAGAATAGCTTATGAATGTAATTTAGAACCAATAGAAGAAGATTATGAATATGAACAAATAATTAGATTATCATACCAGTCAGACCAAGAAACGGATGAAGAATTAATGATAAGTGATGAAGAAGAAGTAAATAATTCAAGCTCAAATGATGAATAGAATAAATCCTAATGCAAAATTTATTAAAGTATTCATTAATAATAAACCAATACACGCTTATGTAGACACAGGAGCTTCACTCTGCTTAGCAGGAGAAGAAGACATAGAAAAGAATCAATGGATAAAATCAAAAGACCCAATAACAGTACGAATAGCAACCGATACCACAATAGAAATAGATGAAGAGGCATACCTAATTGATATAAAAATAGAAGGATTTAAATTTTATTTGCCAAAATTATACAAGCAAAAAACAGGAATGAAACTAATACTAGGAAATAACTTTTTAAGATTACATGCACCATTCTGTCAATATTTAACATACATCACATTAAGATGTCCAAAAATATTCAATCAAAGAAGTCAAATCATAAGAATACCAATAG
>JAKUCV010003159.1:0-76020 GCA_028386065.3 Turnera subulata | reverse complement strand
ATCATAACATCGATGTTATTTTGGCTCGGGTTTTGAACGAAGAAATTCTCCTAAGGCCAGAACATCGATGTCCTATTTGCCAACATCGATGTTCTTAAAATAAGTTTTCAAAAGTCCTTGACAGAGGTTTGAAAACATCGATGTTCACTATTACCACATCGATGTTATTTGGTCTCGGGTCTTGGACAATGTTTTGTCCAACATCGATGTCCATTTTTAGAACATCGATGTCCTTGTGACCGTTAGCCCAGAAATTCAAAATTAAAGGATAGAACATCGATGTCCACTTTCTCAACATCGATGTCCTTGTTACTGTTGGGTCAAAATACATATTTAAAGGACTAGAACATCGCTGTCCTAGTTTCCAACATCGATGTTCAGACACCTTTTCAGACTACTTTATTTAGCTTTCCACAATCTTGTCTAAAGGTGTTTTGGATTGATTCCACAACGGTAACACATGCTTTTGAGCTTATAAATAGATCATTTAAATCTCTGAAAATTAACTAATCAACTCTCCATTCATTCATCATTCATTGCAAAATATTCAATCAAGTTTAAGAGCCAATTCCTTTGAGATTATTGAGAGTTGCCTTATTAGAGCTTAATTGTAACTCATACCTACTCTTGAGAGAGCTTTTGTTTGAGTAATCTTTGTAGTGTTGTTCATACATTGAAAGGGAGGTTTGTTCCCTTGTAGCTACTCATAGGAAGAGTGATTTTCTTTCCTTGAGAGAAGTCTTGAAGTGAGGTTTCTTCAAACAATTGTGTAGGATTCTTGTGACTAGAATTCCTAGGCTGTAAACGGTTTGTTAAGCACCCGGAAGCTTAACGGTAGATAGTGAACTCTTCAAGTGTACCTTGAAGGACTGGATTAGCCAAAAATTAGTTATGTGTGAACCAGTATAAAAATCTTTTGTGTCCTTCTATTTTTCAATTCCGCACTTCTTCTCCTGCAAAGTTTTTAATTTTCGGTCATAAGCTATTCACCCCCCCTCTAGCTTAAGTCTATTGTTCTAACAGAAACATGTCTAGAATGGTTAAAAAACCACAAAAATATGTTAAATGCACATCCCTGCACAAAAACTTGCATCTTTGTTTAGAAATGATATCTTGAGCTAAGCATTTCATCAAACACGTGTTAGGAATTTTTGAATGAGCTAATACAAAGAAGTTGCATAAGATTATCACCCATGAATTGATACATAGGTTCGAACATCTAAAAAAGAGAAAGAACACACCAAAGTTAGGACTAAACAATGGCTCCTTTAGATAAATTGAACATCTAAGAAGGAATATACAATAGGTAGGACTAAGACATAGCACCTTCGGATTGCATTTGCATATTGCACACATCATCGTGATTTTGAAAGAAATTGCTTAAAAGCTTTTTGGAAGTCGCATTGAACATAATGAAAGTTCTCTTTTTGATCACCAATCCATTTTGAGAGATTGTTTTGTGTAGCCCACGTGCCACAATTACCTTGTGTAGCCTACGTGCTACAATTACTTTTTGTAGTCGACGTGCCACAATTTTGAAGGAATGTTTTGTATTAAAATACCAAACTTTTTGAGAATATGTCCTGAGGTGGTCACCCAGGATTTTGATAAGATTTTGCAGTCTGGTCAGACAATAGGGGTTTTCTTTTTGAAGAACTACGAGAGCTTTGAACCCAATGTGAAGGGGTACGTAAGCAATCTCAAGTGGATGAGGCGCAAGCTCAAATATGTGAATATTGTGTGTTTTATTTCGTATTTGTTTGTTTGTTTTGTTTGTTCACATGAAGTCTATGTCTAACTATGAACTGTAGATATTTGTTTTGCATCCAATATCACCGGTATTATCTTAGTTATGATGGTAATCCACGATAAAGGAATCCTCGAACCCTCCTCTTGGTTTCGAGATCACTTCATTATCCGGAGTCAACAACGGGTTTTCCTCAAATTTTTCCTTAATAAATTTGGGTGGCAACTCCTTGTCAAGATGACAATCAAGAGAACACCAAAAACAGTGTGTGCCCAGTATTTCCGTGAGTTTGTCCCGATTTGTGATGTTCTATTTGATTGAACTTGGCCGAAGTGTGAATATCGTGCATGCATATTTTGTCTATGGTTGTTGGGTTTTAAGTGAGACCGCTTGTGATTGCTCTAGTTTATATTTGGGAATATGCATGGAATGATGGTTCTTTAGGAAGCAGTTAATTCGTCTATCCTGGGAATCATCGAATCAATTCTCTCCACTGAAGTTAAACTAGTTCATATGAAACATCAAAAACTTCCAAGCCATCGTTCTTAAGCCACGGCAACGAGGCGATATCCACGCCAACTGGGCCGGAGGTCGCGGTGCTCACAGGAAGCTGGCATCTCCACTGGGGAGAAAAGTTCTACTTCCTTAGTGAGGGATAGAACTGGATGAAGAGGATTCTAGGATGCCGCTCCAATGTGTATCTTGTTCATACTTGTTCTCTGTCATTTTCCTTTGCAATGCATTTCATTATGTATATATTGTATGCTAAGCCCTACACCTTAAGATTGTGCGCCTAGATCGGGTCGCATTGGAGGTCATTACCTATGCCTTTCATTCGAAAGCCTCAATCGTCGTTCACTAAGACGGGTTTCAACGCGGCTCTGACTGAGGGATTCCTTTCCTGCGCTATACGGCCCTCAACCAGTTGCATACCCTTGCATGTAGAAACCTTAGATGTTTTCCCCTAGGTACCCTGTAATGTGTGACTTGCTATAATAGCAAGAATGTGCCTGGGCGTTTATCGGTATGTGTTTTCTTGATCTCTTTTCTCCCCTCACGATTCTCTTGCTTGTCTGACGATCGGTTTATGCACGTTAGAGGAGAATAGGCACGTAATATGTTAGATAGAGGAGAAATAGGCGCGCCTTGCTTGTTAGCTACGGTTTCATGCTTCGGGATCATATGTTTCAGAATCCAACTTGACGGGTTGTGGTATCTTTGTCTTGTAGGCTTTGCACCTCATGCATTTAATATTAGGCATACATTGCATTCAAAAAGAAAAAAAAAGATTTGCATTTAGAAGATTTATCTTAGGTTGTGCTCAAGCCTAAACACTTTTCCCAAATGCTTTTCCCTAATCTTGAACCTTGTTTCCCCTTTCTTCACAAAATGGGGGGTAAAAGCTCTTTTCTAAGCTGCAAATGTTGCACAATTTTGATGAACCCTAGTTTTTTTGCCTTAGCCTTAAGAAACCAAACCTTCGAATCAACTTTGACCTTGGTTTATCTCCATTCAAAAGGAAATCATGGATCGGAGGATGTCGCGAGCAATGAGAATAGACTCAGAGATGCAGAATCCAAAATTGAGGATCAAGAACCAAATGGATGGGAAGCTCGAAGAGTTAGAGGGAATGCTCTTGGGAAAAATCTCTCAACAGATGGATGATGCCCTATTTTGCATGCCTGACCAAGTAGACATGATTGAAGCCCAAATGAAAGGGATACATCTGGAAGTTGCGGTCCTCAAAGATTCAGTCAAAATGACGATGCACCAAGCATTGGAGAAACCTGTGACGGCTGATGATTCTGAAAATGAAGTATCAAAGGACCAGCGGACAACATTAATTGCTAGAATGGGGGTTGTATTTTTCGTGTTTCTACCTTTACTTTGATGTAATGCTTTCACATGATCAATAAAATGCGCTTTTTATGCCTATCTTGATGATTGCATTTACAATTTAGAGAATGACATAGTCTATGCTATGGTGAACGTATTTTGCAAACATTTCAAGTTTGACTTGCCAGACTTCAAACAGATCAATTCAAAGTTATGCCATTGAAACCTAGCCTGTCAATTCGGCTACACACATGTTTAACTTTTGGCCATGGGCACAAGAGCAAAGAAATGCCCTATCCTTTAAAGAAAGAAAAGTGCCAGACCTTAGGGTTTGAGAAAGGCACAAACCTTTGGCTAATGTGGAGCAGCCATACCCGAAGACTGTGAACCAAACACCAACCTTTAAACACAACCCTTGCCAAAAGACTTAGAAGGAAATGATTCCAAAAAATGCAAATGGTTTAGACCAATAGGAGAAAGAATTGAAAGATGAAAACATTCGGCCTGAACTATGGGGCCGAACAGTGAAGACCTATTTCTTGAGTATAACACAAAAAAAAGAGATAGAAAAAAAAGCCAAGAAAAAAGAAAATAAAAGGCACCCTCTAGAGCATAATTCAAAAGAATGGTCTAGACAATAGCGAAGGTGTTCCCTTAAAAAAGGAAAAAAGAAGTAAAAAAGAAAAGAAAAAGTGCTATGCTCAAGAAACGTAGGCAGCCTATAACAAAGGTGCAGTCATAATTCCCCTTCTATTCCAAGTCAAACTTCTTTGACAAAACCAAACTTTGAAACCATTCTGGCAATGGTCCAACCATTTAACCGAGAATTGATCTATACAAAATGTTTGTAGTCATCTTAGTATAGATGAAATCATTGACTATTTTGTGAAATGCATAGTGAAAGGCTCGATGCATTAGAGGTGAAAGGCGGAGAAGAAGGTCGAAGTAGGAGATGAGAAGGAGGTGCAAAGGGTTTAAACTCTAAACTAGACTTGGCCAAGGTGGTTTTTTACCGGTTGAAAAAGATTTAAGCCAAAACAGAACTGGGAAAAGTCCATAGAGGCAAAATATTTGGCTGTTTCAAACTATCCTTAGCCAAGACGTTGAAAAGTTGTTGGAGGAAGCCAGGAAAGACTGGGGGGTAGAGTTTCCCAAACCCACGCATATGAAAGTGTGAAAACCCAAATTTGACCCACGGTTTATCCTATTATCTTTGAATTATAAATATGTTTATGTCTTTGATTGATGAGATGATTTGATTACTGGCATGAATATGTTTGTTTGGTCGAATAAGGGTACTTTGTTTGGTTATTTCTTTCTATCTGTTTTGCCCTTTATTACTTATTTAATTTTGGATTTTAAATGGATACTAAGATTGGGCCAATAAAATATGGATCTTGCAGAGATATTAGCCCATTTAAACACATGGCCTGCAGCTAAATTTAATCCTAATTTTCGTGAATACTGGGGATTAAAAATATATTTTACCTATTTTTTTGTTTTTATGGTAGTTTTAATAGAAAAAAGAAATAATTTGATGTGTAATTGATAATTAGAAAAAGTAGTGGAGTAGGAGAGAAGTTTAGAGTGTTTTTTGGGATAGAAAATACTCTAGAATGCATCGGAACCAACTAGGAATCGGATTGGAGGACAAAAAGTAAGAAAAGAGGAAAAATTGTGCAGTCGATGGTGGATATGGAAACATGTCCGCCGCCACCGGTCGGCTTTGAGGGATGACCAACAGGCCCTGGCGGTTTCCACGACATGACCGTCGGGGCTATGGCGGTTAATGGTTCCAAAATCTTCTTTTTTCCTCTTAAACTAATTCCTAGTCTATAACCGTCAGATTTAGGGGTTCAATCTCGACCCTTAGACTAATAGGACGACCACTTACCACCTGAACACTATAAATTGAACCCCTATCATACACAATAGAGACACACATTAGAATTATTCTCTACACACCTAAAGCCTTGAGTGCTTAGACCTTGTTCTTTGAGTATAGGAAGCATTAGAGGAGCTGATTTTCTAGAGTAATCTTATAGGGAGAAGTAGCGACAACCAAGTAGTAATAGGAGAGAAAGAGGATTGCAAGAAGGAGGCCAATCGGAGAAAATTGTTGGAGTAGAAGGTGCAAACCCGAAAGGAGTGTTCTTCCCTACGCAGTCACGAAAAAATCACGATATCTTAAGCTCTAGATGTCAGACTCCTGCATTCTTAGTGGCTCTAGAAAGCTAAGAGAGAGATATACAACTTTGTTGTTGACGCTAGATGATGATTCGGTCTCCTTTAGTACCAGTTTTCATTTGAATTCGAGTCAAGATTCTGTTGAGAAGCATGAAGCTAACAGGAGCGAGAGGAGGGCTTCAGGAGGTAACCCCAACCCCTTTAATTCGATATTTGTTGCTGTGTTTGTGTTCCTCCGATGCAAATGATCATGATACTTTGATTGTTCTGTAAATCGATGTTAGAACTACGTGGCTTTGACCCCGGTCACACGGGTATGTAGGTAGTCTCTGTCTGAAAACGGGATGCAAGCCAACTTATGTGTTTCTTTTCCTTTTATTCCAATATTGTGATGTTGGTGTTTTGATGTCGCTGTCTTGATGTTGCCGTTGTGTTGTTTTATAGTGTTGTGTTGAGTCATGTTGTGTCGTGTTGTGTTGTGTAGTGCCATGGTGTGTGATGTCGTGCAAGAACTACGTGAGCTTTGAATCCGGTCGCCGGAGTACGTAGGTGGGTTCTAGTGTTGGAACCTCATGCTCAATTATGTGTTTATTTTCTGTTTTGTCTTTTATTTTAGTTTTGTTTTCTTTTGTTTGTTTTTTATCAATAAGGCATACTTTGATCTTCAACAGCACATGATTTTGCCCCAACTTGGATGGGTGCCTAACACCTTTCCATCCGTGACGAACCCCCAAATCCTACATCTTTGGATCGCTATGACCAGTGACTGTGGGTAATGGATGTCAAATTTTTTCACTGAATTTTGTCGTTCATAAAATTCGGGTGGCGAATCCTTTGATGTAGTGAGGGATCAAATTAGTTTTTGGTCGGGTCCTCACAGTTGGCGACTTTGCTGGGGACTTAGAGGGTTCAAGAAATTTTGTGCAATCGTTGATTATTGTATGCCTCCTTGTTTGTCATATGCGTGCCTTGCATTCATGATTATTGTGTGAAGCTTCTACCTTAAGAGGGTGCGGGGCTCCTAGTCTGTTACATACTGTCATACGAGTTTATCGGCTAGGGTGAACCTATTTCTCGCCGTTTAGCAATGATAGGGGTTAAAAGGCCTCCGACCTCACATAGCGCACTACGTCACATATGAGTAGGCCAAACTATCCCTTGGCAATGGTCCTTTGGCCCCCAACCAGCTGCATACCCTGAGCATCTCATGCATAATTAATCAATACGTGGTACATGTATACGTGTGTTTGTTGTGATTTGTAGTATGTGCAAATAATGTGCCTTTTAATTCAAAAAAAAAACAAGACAAAAAAAACACACCCTGTGTGAGTATCGAGAGAAAAGAACGTATAGGAACCCCGAACCCTGCACACGCTCTTTTGAATACTAGGGCAGTATGGCTGAGATGAGTGTTCAAGAAATGACCAAGATTCAGGAAGTTCACACCATGCTTAAAGATCCGGCTACTGTAGAGTTCCTAGAATTGATAAGGAAGAAGAAGATGCCTGCCATTGGAAGTCAAGAAGCGGAAGCCTCCAAAGCTAGGGCCGAGGAGAATAACCCTGTGGATGTGGAAAATGACTCGGTAATGCAGGAAGCCAAGGATGTAACGCCCCGGATTTTCATAATTTAATTTATGGAATTTTCGGAATTTTTATTCCAATTGTACCCTCGGGGAATTTTCGGTTTTTTGGCACGGAAAAACAATTATTTTTCATGGATATATTTGTATTAAGTTGTTATTGTGTCATGTACGGCTTTTGTTGGAGATGAAACGTGTTTCGGGAAGAATCGCGGGGTTTACCGTAGTTTTAGTCTAAACAACGTCGTTTTGGGAATGTGGAAAAAAAAGAGAAAAAGGTTGACCAGGAAGGGCGGGTTAACCGCGCACAAGTCAAACGACGTCGTTTTGGCTCGGGCGGGTCAAAACCCTAAGCCCTTTCCTTCTTTCCCTTCTCTTCTTCTTTTTTTTTTCACCGGCGCAGCTCCCTTACTCTCTCACCATGAACCCACTACCGATCCTCCCTCTCCAACCGTTTTTTTTTCCTCTTCTCTTCTCTTCCACTCTTCTCCTCTATTTTTTTCTCTTCTTCCTCGGTTCTCTTCTTTCCTCCCTTGCTCTCGCTGCACCGCTGCTCAGGGTAGTGCCGCCACTGCTTGCTTTGAGTTGTCGGTAAGTACCGCTGACCCTCGTTTCCTCATGTGCTCGTCCTCGTGCTCTTCGCCGTCACTGATTGCGCCCTCACCAACTCCTTCTTCGCCGCCGCCTCATCAAGTTCGGGGCTAGCAAGCCAGCCAGGGTCGACTGCGGAGAACTTGAGGTGAGTTCACGGCGAGTCGCCGCCCTCACTGGTAAGCATCGCCTCCCCTGTTCTTCTTTGTTCTCCTTGGGTTACCTTTTGGTTTGGTTCTGATGCGTGTGTGTGTTGTGGTGTGGTTCTCTCGGTCGGCAGTGGCTGTGTAGAACCGGTGTTCGCGAGTCTCTTCTCCGGGAAGAGGTGCTTCAAGGCTCAGGCAGGTTTTTGGTTAGGAGTCGAGGTCCTGCACGTGAACCTGTTACCCTTGTTCACAGTTCTGGTTCGGTAAGAGCCTTCAGTACCCATCCTTTGTGTGATTCAATCGATCGACTATTTGGTGTTTAGAATTGGGTATGCTCATTTGCTTTGCCTTGTTGCGTATTGTTGTAATGGGAAGATGTTTTCTTTTCTTAGTTATCTTGGCTGGACAGATCATGGGTTGGGTGCCTTGGAGTGTTGTAGACTGTTCCGGCGGGTTGTGATCGGAATCCGGCGAAAAAGTTACTGTTCCGGCGAGACGGTTCGGGATTTTGGGCATTATAACGGTAATTCCAGATGTAGAATTGTGACTAAATTTCTGTACACGTATTGGGATTGAGTTATGTATCTAAATCTTGTACAGTGGGAACCAAGAGTGTTAGTGAGTGTGTGTGGCCGGGAATGGATCGACACGAGTAGAACCTCTTTTCGAAAATATGTGGGCTCATGAATGAACTTAGAACGGTATTTACTTAAAACTGGGCCCAGGCCCAACTAACTAACTCTAAAGGCCTTAAGACGTTTTATGGACTTTAAGATATGGGCTTGTGGCCCAATGACATAACTGGATAACTTTTGCACTAAAGTAACGGGCTTTAAGCCCATCTTCTCAATTTGATAATTGTGGACCTAGGGAATGGGCTTTAGGCCCGAGATTCAGTTTTGGACTTAGATGTGCTTAAGCCCGGTGAGCCTTATGACCTGATCTGTTGGAGTTTAGGTGAGAGAACACCTTTGTTGGGCTTAGACCCTGAAACCTCATAAACTATTAACTAGGGTCGGGTTTTACTCAGTTGAGCATACAGTTATCATGCATGCACGGTTTTGAATGTAATTGTTTTGTAATTGTTGTGTGTACCAGTATTCAGGCACGGGTAACACCTCGGGAGCTGGAGGATCTGTCTTGGGGAAAACTCCATAGGATAATCGTCGTTGAGGTGACTATATAAGTCTTTTTATGTTTGTTTGCATGTGCTTGTTGGTTTGGTTTGTCTGAGTTACATGCCTTGTTTGCTAACATGCCACGATCTGTATTGTGTGCCTGTGTGTTACTACTTGTCGGATGAGCATGATTTGTTTAACTGTTATGAGATATAACATGTGGTATGATTTTGGGTGATCTGTGTGATGTATTGTGGGTTGGAAACCCGGATGCTTGATTTAGTGAATAATTCACCCAACCCTGATAAATCGTAACTTATGGCACACATGAACTCTTAAGTATGAATAAGAATAATACACAATAAGAGATGTACTACTGTGGGCTGATGACCGGTTGGTTCGAGCGGGAAGTGATACCCCTCGGGATTGCATGCGGGATAGCATGGTATATGCGGGTTAGCATATGGGTTTGTGATGACCGGTTCTACCTCCCTCCTTCTACCTCCCCTTTTCTCTCTCTCTCTCTCTCTCTCAGATTGTATTTGGGCTTATTGCCTGGTTATATTGGGCTTACGCCCTGGCTGTCTCATGAGAAGGGACCGAGCTCCACGCACACAGTAGGGGGCCCTGAATAATAAATTTAATAATAATAACAAAAACACAAACGGATGTAAAACATAAACTATCTGCTTATATGTTGTTGGCATATTAGTACTGATTATTGTGTGTTTCCTTACTAGTGCTTGTTCCTCTACACTCCTTTCGAGCTTACTTTGCACACCTACATAACTAGATTTATACTGCTCACTGAGTAGGCGACTCACAATATCGCCACCGTTGTTTTTTAGACCCTTAGTTAGCGTGCTGCCTCCTTTTTCCCTCCCGGAGTACAAACGAGGATATCCCAGCAAGTAGTTGTGCTTCTTCTCCCGGTTGGATCCATAGAGCCGACATGCATATCAATTTCTTCACTTGATTTGATTTTATTTTCATCTTTCGCTGTATTGAAATTTGTTGAGATGTCGATCTTGTTTTTATTACATTTTCGGCGGTTTGCCGGGATTGATACATGATGTTGTTTCGGCGGTTTGCCGGGTTTGATTTGTGGCTTGACAAGCCAGTTTATTTCTGTTCTTTTATGACTTCTCAGTTTAGCAAGGTTTATGGATAATGTTTTGGCATTGGTTTACGTATTCCGGGTTTTAGGGGCATTTTGGTAAATTCTTATTATTTTATTATTTTATTGTAAAGAATGGGATACGGGCGTTTCAGCTTGGTAGCGGAGCAGGCTTCAGATCCTTGGTTTAAAAGTGTTTTAAACTTTGTTTTCAAAAGTGATTTCTTGTTTCCGGATTTATAACTTTAAAAGTGTTTTTGACCCATTTGCATTTATATAGGCGTCGATATGGATCACCAGAGGCAGCACAATGCTGAGGATAACGCTGCTACTCATGTCTCCAACAACGTGTCGGTCATGTAGGTTCCAATTGGACAGGGAAACAGTAATCCAGCAGGGAATGATGCTGCAGGAGCTGGAGAACAGAATTTAGTGCCACCCCTACCACCTGTTGTAGACCTAGCGTTCCAGCAGTATCAGGCTTTCTTGCAGTGGCAACAGTTCCAGCAGTTTCAGCAGCAGCAGCAGGGTGCCCAACCGGTTGCACCTGCGGTGGTAGGTGGTATGGGGAGTGGATATAAACATATGGATAAGTCAGCAGTTAAGGAGTTCTCGGGTGAAAAAGTCAGTGGGATTCAGATGACTGGTTCCGTCAGGTGGAGATTGTCCTGGGAAGTTCGTGTGTCCGCCTGGGCACTAGGCACGGTTTGCTGCACACAAGTTCACGGGATATGCATTGACATTAGGGGTGGAAATTGGGTAGGGTCGGTTAGGGTAAGTGTTACCCGGACCCGGACCCTTAATTAAACCGGGTAGGGTAAAACATAGACTGATTATAGATCGGGTAGGGTAAAATTTTATTTTTTTACCCAACGGGTAATTGGGACTGGGTAAGGGTATACCCGTTATACCCGTTAAGTAAAAATTAAGATTTATATAAAAAAAGAGAAAAATTAAGAACCCAATAAAAAAATCCATTTAATAAATAATCCATGAAATATATTGAAGGTTGAAGCATAAGAATTTTAAAAATAAAAAAGCAAGACCAAAAATTTAAAGTGCGTGTAACAATTCACAACTAAAACTTAAAATCCAAAAACAAGCATTAAAATTTGTCCTCTTCTTTATTAGGATCCCAACAAGCATTAATCTTCGTCATCTTCTTCATCGGTAATTCCTATACAATTAAAAAGAATATAATGTCATTAAAAAATAAGATAAAAAATAAGAATTTTTTTATAAATTTAATTGTAAATTAAGATTAAATACCTGATTGTTCATCAACGTTGTTATCATCAAAAATTGTAGAATACTCTACTGCTCCTTCAAGTTAAACAAAAAAAACGTTGTAGTGACCCATCATACTAATAGTTAAAAAAAGTGATAACAAAAATTTTAATTATCAATAATATAAATTTCTTTACCTTTATCCTCAGCAACCCATAACCAATTTCGAGTGACATCAAAGCTTCCACAGTTTGAGTTGTAAGTCTACTCCGATGTGGATTCACCAATCTACCACCGGTACTAAAAGCAGATTCTGAAGCAACAGTGGACACAGGAATTGCTAATATATCTCTAGCAATAGCTTTCAACGTTGGATATCTAACCCCTTGGACTTTCCACCAAGTAAGTATATCAAAGTTCTCACTCCGACGTAAAACTTCCTCCTCCAAATATAAATCTAACTCTGTCTTTGCTTGAGAAGTTTTCTGTTTCTTCAGTTGCATCACATAACTATCATAACGATTCATAGAAGAATTACTAGGTTGCATACTTAATGGCTGATTACTTTTGTCCACAGAGGTACTAGAGCAACCGGTTTTTGAGCCATATACACCCACCAATTCATAACAAACTTGACGAACTTTATTAAGCTCCTCCTCAGATTCATTCCCATACATAGTAGGAAAATAAAATTGCAACAGTGTCATTTTGTATTGTGGATCAAGAACAGCAGCAACTCCCACAATAATATTGATGACATCCCAATATTTATCAAACTTCATCAACATACTATGAGCCATAGATGCCTCTAATCTGTCAATACTTCCAAGCCATTCACCTAATGCCAACTTGATTTCACAAATCTTAGGAAAATAGACATTAACAGTGGGGTATTTTCTACCACTAAAAAGTTCAGTAACATCATTAAAAATTTTAAGCTTATCACAAACTTTATGAGCAAACTCCCATTGATCAATAGTAGGCACCATATCCTGCTTGTATTTCTTATCTGCATGTACAAGCCTTGCAAAAGCATCCCTATATAACAATGCAGTTTCCAACATATTGTAAGTTGAGTTCCACCTAGTAGGACAATCAAGAGCCAATTGCTTTGTATATGAATTTTTCATCCTAACCACTGTCTCCTCAAACTTTTTCTTCCTTTTAGGAGTTGCTACCCAAAATGCAATACTCATCCAAATTTTCTCAATGCATTGCTTTATCACATCTAATCCATCTTGCACTATCAAATTCAGTATATGTTCACAGCAACGCATATGCAAAATTTCCCCATTCATCAACAAACCACTGTTTTCCATCTTTTCTCTCATTATATCTATCATTCCATCATTTGAACTACAATTATCAACCTTTATAGTTGACAACTTTGTGTCAATGTTCCAATCTAATAATGTCTTCATTAAGACATCTGAAAGTGTTTCCTTTGTGTGTGGACAGGGAACATAGACAAACCTAATCACATGCATATTAACAACTATACTAGCATGTAATAACAACAAAAGATTATAGGCAATATTAATTAATTATGATAAAAATTAGAGAGTACCTTAAAATGCGATTTTGGAGTACCCAATTGTTGTCTATAAAATGTGTTGTTATAGCCATGTATCCCTTCCTGTGATGCTGAGTTGTCCACATATCTGTGGTGATTGCTACTCGACTATCATTATTCTCCAACATCTTGCGAACCGCATCTTTTTCAGCTATATATATCTTCATGATATCGGCCTTTGTTGTATTTCTTGTTGGAACTTTGAACATTGGTGCAAGAGCTTGTGAATATCTTCTAAATGCAATCTGATCCACTAGAGAAAGAGGATGTTCATGCATTATAATCATGCAAGCAAGCTCTCTCCTAGCCTTCTCTGGGTCAAAAGAGCAACTAGTCATCTCGCCACCATTATTCCCTTTAAAACTGCCAGTAATGAATTTCTGCTTCATTGTTACTAAATTTCTTCTTGGACATGACTTCACATGTTTTCCTAAATGTGATGTTCCATAAGTGTTGGAGCCAGAAAGGAATCTATTGCAGTATTTGGACTTTGCCTTCAGTTTTCCATTCACCATAACTCTCTTAAAATGGTTCCACACCTCACTCTTTAATCTCTCATTGGGAATATCTGTCCTAATTCCTTTTTCAGCAGTAGGTGACCGTTGTCCTTCGGGGAGTACAATATCTTGTCCAGACTGCAATGGAGATGCTTCATTTTGGATAAGTGGAATTAAAGTTCCATGTTGTGATCCAAATGTTATTGTCTTCTTGGATTGACATATTAACCTGAAAGATCAAAGAAGAAAAATTATACCCAATTAATTAATACTTTCTAAAAGCATAAGTTACATGAGTTGTTGCCTAAAATGTTAGTACGTAGTACCCACCGTAAGACATGTCACATATTACTCAGCAAACTGAATTGATTTAAAAATACAGTAGATGCCACAAAATAAAATTGCATACCAAATTAGTGTTTACCAATAGAAAATAAAATAAATCAATATAAAATAATGGTTGGATTCGAATTCCAAAGCACCAGCCAAATTCGTGAGTTTATATCACGATTATATACTCACAATTATATATATATATATATATATATTGATACTAATCATGAGTGTTATATTGTTGATGAATGAGCAAAAGAATACTGCGTATGAAACACATTACGACTTACGAGCATAGGTATTTTCTTTTTTTGTCGAACGAGCACAGGTGTTAAGTTCCTAAGCCATCACATGAATGAAAATTACAAGTCACTGCGCCACGAATGACAACTAGTATATTTACTTTTTACGAATACTAATTCAATTAGTCTGAGTATTCAATCAACACTATAAACAAGTGCAGGTTACTTTTTCAATAAAAAGATACCGATTACCCAAAAAAATTAATAGAAAAAACGTGCAAGGAGAGCAATCAGAAATAATTAATTTTAATTTCTTACCAGTTACCGGTTACCACCAATGGATTAGGAGGAAGAAACAATTTGAGAATTGAGAGAGATGCTTCAACTGTAGAGTGCTGTCGTGCCGCCCAATAAAAGCGAGTGTGAAGAGAATTAAAAAAAAAAGAAAGTTAGGGTATTATAATGGGTCGGGTAGCCATTATAAGGGTAATGGATTTTAGGGTAATGGATTTTAGGGTATTATAATGGGTCGGGTCTAACGGGTAGGGTAGAACCTAGCCCCATACCCATACCCAGACCCGGTCAACTCGGATCCGTATTACCCTACCCTCTTTTTACCCAGTCAAAGTCGGGTAATACCCTCCCCATACAAACGGGTCTCGGGTAGACCCGGAAAAATTGTCATCCCTAATTGACATGGTGGCGTGGACTTGCTGAGAACCTACCGAGGCCTGTGGAGATGCCATGGGAAGTCTTCAAAGAGAAATTCTACAAGGAGTTTCTCACAGTTGGTTTCTTGGAGGAGCAGAAAAAAGCTGTTTCTTGAGGTGAAGCAAGGGCTAGATGAATCGGTGTCAGCATTCAGGATCCGATTCAGCATCCTTCTCTCTTATGCCAAGGAGTTTTTGCCCGATGAGGTGACTAAGTGTAGGCGGTTTGTTAACGGCTTACGTACGGAGTTTGCGTTAGTTGTGGGAGGTGGAGGGCACAAGACTTGGGAGGCAGTTTGTGAGGCTACTTTAGATGCTGAGATGGTGCAGTTGATTGGATTGGAGGGTCGGGCAGCCGAGCATAGGAAGTAGTCATATGTTTTTGGACAGAAGAAACAGTACTCTAATGCCGGAGATGCAGACTATTCTGGTGGACAGGGCTCTTCTTACTGAGGTTTGAAGAAGTCCCGAGGGTAGAACTATCAAGCTGGACCTGGCAGATCTTCGCGAGGATTGTCCTATAAGTTTGGATCTCAGGGTCTGGGTTCCTCAACACCATTTTCGGGTACGTGCTGGTATTACAATAAGCCGGGACACTAGAAGTCAGCATGTTACAAGTGGATTAAGGATAGTGGTGGCAGTGGTTCCCAGTATACAATACAGAGTGTTGTTGCCAGTGGTGCTGTTTCTTCTGGTCCGAACTGGGGTGGCAGACAATATGGTCGAGGTCGTGGGGGTTCTGGAGCTTCGAACCGCAGGGCTGCGACTCAGTCTGTTGCAGCTCCTAGGGTTTATGTCATCAGCCGGCAGGAGGCTGCTGATGCTCTAGAGGTTATAGTAGGTACATTTATGGTTTTCGGTCAGTATGCACATGCTTTAGTTGGTCCAAGTTCAACACACTGTTTTGTATCACGCGCATTCATGACCACGCATAACATAGAGGGTGATAACCTTAGTAGACCCCTAAAAGTCTGTTTACCCACGGGTGATATAGTAGTTATTGATCGAGTTCGTAGAGATGTATCGACAGAGTATGATGGTGAGAGTTTCCCTTCTAATCTTGCTGTCATGGACTTGGGAGAGTTTGATGTTATCCTTGGCATGGATTGGTTGTCGAGACACCAGGTAGTAGTAGATTGTCGGGCCAAGGAAGTTTCCTTTTCTTCTCTGTTGGGTCGAAGATTGGGGTTCGTTGGAGAGTGAAGAGCCCTATCGGCATGTTGCTTCTCGTCCATCCAAGCTTTCAGGATGATCCGAGAGGGTTGTGATGCTTTCTTAGGTCATGTGGTCGATTCTTCGGTACCAGTGCCGGGAATAGAGGATATTTCGATTGTTCGGGAGTTTCCCGATGTGTTCCCTGATGAACTACTTGGGTTGCCTCCGGAGCGGGAGGTGGAGTATACAGTTGACTTGGTGCTGGGAGTTGCACCTATTTCAATACCGCCCTGCAGAATGGCTCCGACAGAACTTCCAGAGTTGAAGAAACAACTGGAGGAGTTGTTAGATAAGGGTTTCATTAGACCGAGCATCTCACCTTGGGGTGCCCCGGTCTTGTTTGTGAAGAAGAAAGATGATAGTATGCGGATGTGTGTGGACTATAGATAGTTGAACAAGGTGACTGTGAAGAACAAGTATCCTTTGCCTAGGATCGATGACTTGTTCGATCAGTTGCAGGGTGCTTCTGTATTCTCGAAGATTGACTTGTGTTCTGGTTACCATCAGGTTCGGATTGCAGAGCAAGACATACCGAAGACTGCATTCCGCACTTGGTATGGTTACTATGAGTTTGTGGTTGTTCCGTTTGGGCTGACGAATGCACCGGCAGTGTTCATGTGTATGATGCGACAGGTCTTCCATGAATTTCTGGACCGGTTTGTGGTAGTGTTCATTGATGATATCCTTGTCTACTCGAGGAGTAAGGCCGAACATGAGGACCACTTGAGACAGGTTCTACAGAGGTTGAGAGAAGAATAGCTCTATACCATGCTCAGTAACTGTGAGTTTTGGTTGGATGCGGTCGCGTTTCTTGGGCATGTTGTGTCCGGTGAGGGCATTAAGGTAGACCCAGCTAAGATTAAGGCTGTCATGGATTGGGAGCCACCGAAGAATGTACCTGAGATACGGAGTTTTCTTGGAATTGCTGGTTATTACCGAAGGTTCATTGAGGGTTTTTCCTTGATAGCGGGTTCCTTGACCAAGCTATTGAGGAAAGACTGTACCTTTGTTTGGGATGATTGTTGCTAGAAGAGTTTTGAGAAGTTGAAGAGTCGGTTAACTTCTGCTCCGGTTTTGACTGTTCCGAGGCCCGGGATGGTTTACACTGTGTTTAGTAATGCTTCTGGTTTGGGCTTGGGATGTGTTTTGATGCCAGAGGGTCAGGTGAATGCTTATGCCTCTAGGCAGTTGAGAACTCATGAGAAAAACTATCCGACCCATGATCTGGAGTTGGCTATTGTGGTCTTTGCTTTGAAAATCTGGAGACACCATCTGTATGGTGAGAAGTGTCGGATTTTCACAGATCACAAGAGTTTGAAGTACATCATGACCCATAGGGAACTTAATATGAGGCAGAGACGCTGGATTGAGCTTCTGAAGGATTATGATTGTACTATTGAGTACCATCCGGGCAAGGCCAATGTTGTTGGAGATGCATTGAGCCGGAAGAGAGTGGCTTCTGCGGATGAGGACCCGGTTTCTTATGCATTGCCTTCCTTGGTGGAGCTGAGGTTGTTGGATGCACAGTTGGAGGTGGATGTCATTGGGAATTGCTACCCAGTTTGAGCATCCGGCTGGCCTTACGGGATAAAATCATTGAGTTGCAGTTTGGTCATCCTCATCTAGCAGAGTTGCGAGACAAGGCTCTCGGGGGGGAGAGTTCTAGTTTCTATGTCCGTTAGGATGGTGCTTTGATGACTGGTGATCGGTTGTGTGTTCCGAATGTCGATGATATGAGAAGATGGACCAAGGATGAAGCGCATAATGCGCCATATGCTATGCGTCCGGGTAGCACCAAAATGTACCAGAACTTCAAGAGTCATTATTGGTAGCTCGGGATGAAGAAGGATGTTGCGGAGTTTGTGGCTCATTGTATAGCTTGTCAGTAGGTGAAAGCCGAGCATCAGGCTCCTGCTGGCAAGTTGAGATCTTTGACTATTCCGCAATGGAAGTGGGAGCATATCACTATGGACTTTGTGATCGGGTTAACGAGGACCGGGGGTCGACATGATGCCATCTGGTTCATTGTTGATAGGTTGACCAACTGAGCTCATTTCCTTCCGATGCAGCAGACGGATACAATGGATAAGCTGGAGAGGTTGTGTGTTTCTGGCATTGTCTGTCTACATAGAGTTCCACTATCCATTGTGTCGGACAGGGATCCGAGGTTTACTTCCCACTTCTGGAAGAGCTCACAGTCTGCTTTGGGTACTAAGCTAAATTTCAGTACTACATTTCGTCTGCAGACGGATGGACAGTTGGAGAGAACTACACAGACACTAGAGGACATGCTTCGAGCCTATGTGCTCAACTTCAATGGTTCTTGGGGTGGCACCTTACGAGGCTACCAACGGTTACCATTCCAGCTGTCGTTGGTGGAGTTTTCCTTCAACAACGGTTACCATTCCAGTATTGGCATGGCACCTTACGAGGCTTTGTATGGCCGGAAGTGCCGAACTCCGATCTGTTGGGATGAGGAAGGTCTGAGATAGGTGGTTGGTTCGGACCTAGTCCAGGAAACTATCGATCAGATCGAGGTGGTCAAGTAGTGCAAGAGAGCTGCTCAGGACCGGCAAAAGAGTTTTGCGATAGAGTTTTCCTTCGGGTTTCTCCTTAGAGAGGTGTTATCCGATTTGGGAGGAAGGGCAAGTTCAGCCCTCGTTATATTGGTCCATATGAGATCATGGAGCGGATTTGTCCACTGGCCTACATGTTGGCTTTACCGGAGGAGCTGTTGCGCATACATGATGTATTCCATGTTTCGATGCTGAGGCGATATCGGTTTGATCCTAGTCATGTTGTGTCCCTGACAGAGGTGGAGGTTTCTGAGGATTTGAACTATGTTGAGGAACCGGTAGAGAAATTGGCTCGAGAGGAGCGACAGTTAAGGAGTCGTACCATTCCTATGGTTCGGGTTTGATGGAGCCGTCATTCCACGAATGAGGCTACTTGGGAGATTGAGTCCAATATGAGAGAGCAGTATCCACATCTGTTCTGACTTTTTATTTCCATGTAAATTTTGAGGACGAAATTTTAATAAGAGGGGTGGAACTGTAACGCCCCGGATTTTCATAATTTAATTTTTGGAATTTTTGGAATTTTTATTCCAATTTTACCCTCGGGGAATTTTTGGTTTTTGGGCACGGAAAAATAATTATTTTCCTTGGATATATTTGTATTAAGTTGTTATTGTGTCATGTACGGCTTTCGTTGGAGATGAAACGTGTTTCGGAAGAAGAATCGCGGGGTTTACCGTAGTTTTAGTCTAAACTACGTCGTTTTGGGAATGTGGAAAAAAAAAAGAGAAAAAGGTTGACCAGGAAGGGCGGGTTAACCGCGCACAAGTCAAACAACGTCGTTTTGGCTCGGGCGGGTCAAAACCCTAAGCCCTTTCCTTCTTTCCCTTCTCTTCTTCTTTTTTTTTTCACCGGCGCAGCTCCCTTACTCTCTCACCACGAACCCACTCCCGATCCTCCCTCTCCAACCGTTTTTTTCCTCTTCTCTTCTCTTCCACTCTTCTTTTTTTTTCCTTTTCTCTTCTTCCCCGGTTCTCTTATTTCCTCCCTCGCTCTCGCCGCACCGCTGCTCGGGGTAGTACCGCTGCCGTCTGCTTCGAGTCGTTGATAAGTACCGCTGACCCTCGTTTCCTCTTGTGCTCGTCCTTGTGCTTTTCGCCGTCGCTGATTGCGTCCTCACTGACTCCTTCTTGCACCGCCGCCTCATCGAGTTTGGGCGAACATACCAGCCAGGGTCGACTGCGGAGAGCTCGAGGCGAGTTCACGGCGAGTCGCCGCTCTCACTGGTAAGCGCCGCCTCCCCTATTCTTCTTTGTTCTCCTAGGGTTACCTCTTGGTTTGGTTCTGATGCATGTGTGTGTTGTGGTGTGGTTGTCTCGGTCGGCAGTGGCTGTGCAGAACTGGTGTTCGCGAGTCTCTTCTCCGGGCAGAGGTGCTTCACGGCTCTGGCAGGTTTTTGGTTAGGAGTCGAGGTGCTTCACGGCTCTGGCAGTTGTTCACAGTTCTGGTTCGGTAAGAGTCTTCAGTACCCATCCTTTGTGTGATTCAATCGATCGACTATTTGGTGTTTAGAATTGGGTATGCTCATTTGCTTTGGCTTGTTGCGTATTGTTGTTATGGGAAGATGTTTTCTTTTCTTGGTTATTTGGGCTGGAATGATCACGGGTTGGGTGCCTTTGAGTGTTGTAGACTGTTCCGGCGGGTTGTGGTCGGAATCCGACGAACAAGTTACTGTTCCGGCGAGACGGTTCGGGATTTTGGGCATATTAACGGTAATTCCATATGTAGAATTGTGACTAAATTTCTATACATGGCATGTACCATTTTATTCGGATTGAGTTATGTATCTAAATCTTGTATAGTGCGAACCGAGAGAGTGAGTGAGTGTGTGTGGCCGGGAATGGATTGACACGAGTAGTACCTATTGTCGAAAATACTTGGGCTCGGGAATGACCATAGAACGGTATTTAGGTAAAACTGGGCCCAGGCCCAACTAACTAACTCTAAAGGCCATAAGACGTTTTATGGACTTTAAGATATGGGCTTGAGGCCCAATGACATAATTGGATAACTTTTGGACTTAAGTAACGGGCTTTCAGCCCAACTTCATAATTTGATAATTGTGGACTTAGGGACATGGGCTTTAGGCCCGAGATTCAGTTTTGGACTTAGATGGGCTCAAGCTCGGTGAACCTTAGGACCTGATCTGTTGGAATTTAGGTGAGAGAACACCTTTGTTGGGCTTAGACCCTGAAACCTCATAAATTATTAACTAGGGTCAGGTTTTACTCAGTTGTGCAAATAGTTATCATGCATGCACGGTTTTGAATGTAATTGTTTTGTAATTGTTGTGTATGTTGGTGTTCAGGCATGGGTAACACCTCGGGAGCTGGAGGATCTGTCTTGGGGAAAGCTCCACAGGATAATCGTCGTTGAGGTGACTTTATAAGTCTTTTTATGTTCGTTTGCATGTGCTTGTTGGTTTGGTTTGTCTGAGTTACATGCCTTGTTTGCTAACAAGCCATGTTCTGTATTGTGTGCCTGTGTGTTACTACTTGTCGGATGAGCATGATTTGTTTAACCGTTGTGAGATATAACATGTGGTATGATTTTGGGTGATCTGTGTGATGTATTGTGGGTTGGAAACCCGGATACTTGATTTAGTGAATAATTCACACAACCCTGATAACTCATAACTTATGGCACACATGAACTCTTAAGTATGAATAAGAATAATACAAAATAAAAGATATACTACAGTGGGCTGATGACTGGTTGGTTCGAGGGGGAAGTGATACCCCTCGGGACTGCATGCAGGATAGCATATGGGTTTGTGATGACTGGTTCTACCTCCCTCCTTCTACCTTCCCCTTTCTACCTCCCTCTCTCTCGCTCGCTCTCTCTCTCTCTCTATGATTGTATTTGAGCTTATTGCCTGGTTATATTGGGCTTACGCTCTTGTTGTCTCATGAGACGGGACCGAGCTCGATGCACATAGTAGGGGGCCCTGAATAATAAATTTAATAATAATAACAAAACACAAACAGATGTAAATCATAAACTATCTGCTTATATATTGTTGGCATGTTAGTACTGATTATTGTGTGTTTGCTTACTAGTGCTTGTTCCTCTACACTCCTTTCGAGCTTGCTTTGCACACCTACATAACTAGATTTACACTGCTCACTGAGTAGGCGACTCACATTATCGCCACCGTTGTTTTTTAGACCCTTAGTTAGCATGTTGCTTCCTTTTTCCTTCCCAGAGTACGGACGAGGATATCCCAGCAGGTAGCTGTGCTTCTTCCCCCGGTTGGATCCATAGAGTCGACATGCATATCATTTTCTTCACTTAATTTTATTTTATCTTTATCTTCCGCTGCATAGAAATTTGTTGAGATGTCGATCCTATTTTTATTACACTGTCGACGGTTTGCCGGGATTGATACATGATGTTGTTTCGGCGGTTTGTCGAGTTTGATTTATGGCTTGACAAGCCGCTTTATTTCTGTTCTTTTATGACATCTCAGTTTAACAAGGTTTATGGATAATGTTTTGGCATTGGTTTACGTATTCCGGGTTTCAGGGGCATTTTGGTAAATTCTTATTATTTTATTATTTTATTGTAAAGATTGGGATACGAGCGTTTCAAAGGATGATAAGGCGAGACTCCAATTACTGAAAGAAGGGGTGAAGAACATCAAATTGAAGGAAGATGACTGGAATCTGAGCTGTTTGTCATTGTTCCCGGTGTTTGCTTGCCTGAGAAGTTAAAAATGTCAGACATAGAGAAGTTCAGCGGAATCGGGTGCCGAAGGACCCATTTGAAGATTTACATTAGAATGCTGCAACCAATAGGGGTGAAGAACGAGCTAATGGCCAAGTTGTTTCCAAGTACCTTGTCCGGAGCCACGTTGAAATGGTTCATGAGTTTGGACGAGTCGAGGATGAGCAAGTGGGAGGATATTTGTGCCGAATTCCTAAACCAGTATAGCTATAACACCGAGATTGATGTAACCAAAAGGGATCTTGAGATAACAAAGCAAGGGGCACACAAGACATTCTCGGCCTCCATCACGAGGTGGCGCAACAAGGCATCCCAAAGGATGAATCGACCCCCGCTAGAGGAGCAGGTGCAGATGGTAATAAAAAACCTTCAGCCAGTATATTACGAATGCATGATTGGCAATTGGAAGATGCGATTGGAAGATCAAGGTGGCAGCCGAAGCCTCCGCACCTAGACATAATTTTGGCGCAACGCAAGGTAAGAGGCCCGCTGAAGTGAATTATTTAGTGGTGCATTGAGTCGACACTGAGGAAGTTTACTCCTCTCCCTATGTCTCTAATCAGAATGCTCAAGAAGTGTATGGAGAAGAATTTGTTGCAGCCACTTATGCCGAGGCCAGATTTGCCTATCAATGGGGACACGAACTTGCATTGTGAATTTCATCCAATGGCCGGATATATCACCGATACTTGCGCACGACTCCGCCATGAGATCTAGGACCTGATTGAGAGAGGGGAGATAGTCCTGCCTCAAAAGCCCAACACCAAAACTGAACCTTTACCCATACTCAACGAGAACATGTCATATTTGAAGAACCTATACGTGGACACAAAAATTATGAGGGGTTGAATGAGGAAGTTAACAAACTTGACAGAGTGGATGCGATGGGGAGACAGCGGGAGAAAATCGTGCCCCAAGGTTTGATCAACGCCGGGGTCATATACCAGAAAGCAACTGCAAGAGGTTAAAACAAAGAAGTAGGTGTTAGTCTAGATGCCATAACAGTGAAGTCTAAAACACGAGATTCCCATGCAACCACCCTACAAAAGGTCTTCAAAAAATGTCTAGAGCTTAACGTATCAATTGACTCACAAGCATTCGCTTTAGAAGGGTAGGTGTTTGATGGTATTGTGAATGAACAGGGCAAAGAGATAGAACTACCAGGGACCATGGCAATGAAGAACACCCCAATAAACCCAAAATTCAAATTTTTTTTCAAGAATCTTGATGAGGAAGAGGAAATAGATTATATAGGGTGTGAGTAACCGACCAAAATTCCTTGGGCCTACTCACCACCTTCTTCTTAACCGTCATCCACATCTTTGGAATTGCCACCCGAATTTTATTATAGGGCAAAATTCGGAGAAAATTTTTCTTAAGCAACCGATGACTTCTTAAGGCAACCGATAAGCGAACCACTGATGTGGACCCGGGGGTTCGTCATGGGTGGGAAGGTGTGATGCACCCATCCATGTTGGGGCGAGATCATGTGCAATTAGAGATCAACATATGCCATGCACGACAACACAAATAACAAAACATAGACAAAACAAAAATAAATAAAGAATGAGCTTGCATTTCCACCACTAAAAACTGCCTACGTACCCCCTGATAATGGGTTCAGAGCTTACGTAGTTCTTAGCATGCATCACATACCATCACATCATTAGCATCATCACGTCACAATAGCAATCAACCAAGAAAACAAGATCATGTTACCTCTTGAAGCCCTCCTCCTGCTCCTACTTGCTTACCACTCCTAAACAGAATCTTGATAGAACTTCAGCAAGCATTTCTACATGAAAGGAGGATGAACTGGCTTCTGATGCCACACCACACTTGTAGAGCCTCTTCTCTACTTTCCAGGGACTCCAAGAACGCAACAATCCGGCACATACAGCTCTAGATATGATGATTGTTTCTGGACTGCCTGCATACGATTCTTCTACTCGGGTTCCTCCTCTCCTCCTCCGCAAGTTTGCTCCGATCTTCCACCCTCTTCTCCTTCTCTTTCTCTCCTCTTGCTGCTGCCTTGCTACAACTCCTCTCCACGAAATTCCTCCAGAATTTCCACCATTAGAAGGGTTCCTAAGCATGGAATTAGAGAATTATTCCAACCACCTAGCTTATGTGTGCATAGAAAGGAAAGAGACAAATTGTTGAGTTTGAGGGTGAATAGGGGGTACTATTTATAGTGTTCAGTTGGTCTAGAAGTGGTGTTGATCTAAGGGTCAGGATTGAGCTCCTAGATCCAATGGTAGATACTCAAAATAAAGAAAACAGGAAAAATCGAAAAAACTGCCAAAACTGGAAAGGATGTTCGCCAGGCCGTGGCGGTCCTCTCGTGACGCCTGCTAGGCGCTGGTGAAAACACTCGTGTCCCAATTTAACAACAAAATGCTTAAACACAAAGGAAATTACCAAAATACCCCTGAAACCCGGGACACGAAATCCAATATCAAAAACATTATTCAAAAATTCTTAATAAAACGAGATGTCATAAAGAACAAAACAATCTGGCTTAGCAAGCCACAAAACAACCCGGCATCCTGCCGAAACATCATCAATATCAAATCCTGGCAATCCGCCGATAATGAAATCAAGATCAAAAGTGACATCTAAAATAAACCCAATGCAGCGGAAGTTAAGATAAAATATAAAATAACAAAAGTATGTGATATGCATGCCGGCTCTATGGATCCAACCGGGAAATCAAGCACAGCTACCTGCTGAGAAAAACACGTCCGTACTCCGGGAAAGGAAGGAAGAGACTGCACGCTATCTAAAGTCTGAAAAACAACGTTGGCGATTATGTGAGTCGCCTACTCAGTGAGCAGTATAAATCTAGTTATGAGAGTGTGCAGAACAAGTTCGAAAGGAAAGAAGAGCAACAAGACAAGCATGCAAACATACAACAACCAGTACTAACATGCCAACACAATCAAGCAAACAGTTCATTATTCTCCATCTGTTGTGTGTTAAGTTTTCTTATTATGATTTATAATTCAGGGCCCCCTACTGTGTGCATCGAGCTCGGTCCCGTCTCATGAGACAACCAGGCATAAGCCCAAATAAAACCAGGCACGAAGCCCAACATATCCATAGAGAGAGAGAGAGAGACAGAGAGAAAGAGGGAGGTAGAAAGGAGGGAGGTAGAACCGGTCATTACAGACCCATATGAAAATCCGCATATCACATGCTATCCCGCATGCAAACCCGAGGGGTATCACTTCCCGCTCGAACCAACTGGTCATCAGCACACAGTAGCCTAACTTCTACTGTACATTATTCTTATTCACAAATTATGAGTTCATGTGTGCCAAGAGATTGTGATTTAACAGGGTTGTGTGATAAAACAACTCAATCAGATAACCCGGTCTCCGACCCACAATACATCACACAAAACACCCAGAATCATATCACATGTTATAAACCATAACAATCCAAATATCCAGCTCATAAGCAAATGGTACACTTAGGCGCACAATACGGATCACAGCATGTTAGCAAACAAGCATGCAACTCAAACAAACCAATCCAACAAGCTCATGCATACAAACATAAAAAGACGTATAAAGTCACCTCAACGACGATTGTCCTGTGGAGCTTTTCCCAAAACAGATCCTCTAGCTCCCGAGGTGTTACCCGTGCCTGAATACCAGCACACACAAGAAATTACAAACCATTACAATAAAAACGTGCATGCATGTAACTATAATGCTCAACTGAGTTAAACCCGTCCCTGGTTAGCCACTTAAGAAATTCCCGGGTCTAAACCCGACATAATGTTTCCTCACCAGAACTCCGAGTATCGGGACCTAAGGTTCACCGGGCTTACGCCCAACTAAGTCCAATAAGTAGTTCCGGGGCCTATGGCCCACTCATTATGTCCTTTACGAGTTTCCGACCTAAAACCCAATCTAAGCCCAAATTCAATTTCCGGGCCTAAAGCCCACTTCCTTAAGTCCTTATTTAACCAATTATAGGATTGGGCTCAAAACCCGTTACTTAAGTCCAAGATCAATTCGATCCCAAAGATTCCCAGCCTAAGGTTCTACCCGTGTCGGTAATTACCGGCCTCATACTACTCACACTCTCGGTTTCCACTAAACACAATTAAGTACATAACCCAATTCCGAATTATAGTACATGCCATGAATGAATACAAATTATACATCAAGTATACCGTTAATTGCCGGAATCAAGACCCGAGCCATCGCCGGAATATTCCCGAGCCTCGCCGGAAAATTCCCGAGCCCCGCCGGAAAATTCTCGAGCCTTCACCGGATTCCGGTGAACTTCGCCGGAATTCTCCATAAATTGCCAGCAACAATTTAACACAACAACCCAAGACGATTTCAACATAAACACTCATAAATCCCTTAATCGGGTTAGAAGAAAAATTTGATGAACGGATCTTACCCGGGATCCGAACACCCACTGTCCACGCCGGATTCTCAACACCCAAAGCCACAGTCTACCTCAAACAACAATTCACGGTTACAACAGCCACTGCCTACACACACACGCAGCCACGCACCACACAGAGACACCACCGGCCACAACGCGACAACCACCACCAACAACCAACACAACACAGTCGACCGGATCCATCACAGCCACAGCACGCCGGCGACGACCAACGACGCACGCACACGCACGACCCCGATCACAATCCAACAGCACACAATCAACACATCAACAACAATACCCATCAACACAAAAGAACCCAAAAAAAACGAGAATGAAAAGGAAAAGGGAGCAGGAGTACTCACCCGTGCTCGCGGCGGCGGCGACATGAGTTTACTCCCGGTTCCTCTGCAACCCACGGTGGAGGCGACGGCGACCTGAGGGGAAGAGAAGACGACGACATAGAGGACAGGGGAATGATGTGTAGACAAAGACGAGTGAGGGAGAGGAAAAAGTGGGAAAGAACGAGAAAGAGAAGGAAGAGAGGAAGAAGGGAGAGAGAAAACGAAAGGAGGAAGAAGAGAAGGGGTAGGCAGCGGCTTGGAAGAAAAGAGGAGAAGAAGGAAGAACCAAAAAGAAAAGAGAAAAGAGAAAAGAAAAAGAAGGAGAGGAGAAGAGGCGGCTAGGGTTTGGCCGCCCCTAGTGGACGACATGTCGTTCCACTTAGGCGCGGTCAACCCCCTGGTCAACGCGGTTTTTTTTTCCTTCACATCCAAAACGACGTAGTTTCACTAGTACCCACGTTAATCTTCGCGTTTCACCCCGTTCTCGAATCCGTTTCCCACGGGACTCGAACCACGGACAATACCAACTTAAAATTTACATTTCCAAGGCATAATAATTTATTTCCTCGACTAAAACCCGAAAATACCTCAAGGGTAAAATTGGAATAAAAATTTCAAGAATTCCGAAAATTCAATTATGAAAATTCGGGGCGTTACAGTTCTACCCCACTTAAGGAAATTTCGTCCTCGAAATTACAAGATAAGAAACATCAAAAAAAATGGCGATACTGTTCCCGCATATGGGACTCAACCTCCCAAGTAGCCTCATTCGGAGAATGACGGCTCCATCTAACTCGAACCATCGGAATAACTCAACTCCTCAACTGTCGCTCCTCCCGAGCTAGAATCTCAACCGGCTCCTCCACATAGGTCAAATCCTCAGAAACCTCCACCTCTGTCGGGGATACAACATGACTAGGATCAGACCGATAACGCCTCAGCATCGAAACATGGAATACGTCATGTATGCGCGACAGCTCCTCCGGTAAAGCCAACCTGTAGGCCAGTGGACCAATCCGCTCCATGATCTCATAAGGACCAATATAACGAGGGCTCAACTTGCCCTTCCTCCCAAACCGGATAACACCTCTCCAGGGAGCAACACGGAGGAAAACCCTATCACCTACATTGTACTCCATCTCCCGTCGATGCTTATCGGCAAAACTCTTTTGCCGGTCCTGAGCAGCTCTCATGCACTGCTTAACCACCTCGATCTGATCAATAGTCTCCTAGACTAGGTCCGGACCAATCACCTGTCTCAGACCTTCCTCATCCCAACAGATCGGACTACGACACTTCCGCCCATACAATGCCTCATAAGGCGCCATACCGATACTGGAGTGATACCCGTTATTATAAGCAAACTTAACCAACGGTAATGTCTCATCCCAAGAACCACTAAAATTGAGCACACAGGCTCTAAGCATATCCTCCAGTGTCTGTATGGTTCTCTCCGACTGCCCATCGGTCTGCGGATGGAATGCAGTACTGAAATTCAGCTTAGTACCCAAAGCTGACTGTAAACTCTTCCAGAAGTGGGAAGTAAATGTCGGATCCCTGTCCGACATAATGGATAGTGGAACTCCATGTAGACGGACAACACCCGAAACATACAACCTCGCCAGCTTATCCATAGTATCCGTCTGCTGAATCGGAAGGAAATGAGTTGACTTGGTCAACCTGTCTACAATGACCCAAATGGCATCATGTCGACCCCGGGTCTTCGGTAACCCGATAACAAAGTCCATAGTGATATGCTCCCACTTCCACCGCGGAATAGTCAAAGATCTCAACTTGCCGGCAGGAGCCTGATGTTCGGCCTTCACCAGCTGACAAGTCATACAACGAGCTACAAATTCCGCAACATCCTTCTTCATCCCGGGCTACCAATATTGACTCTTCAAGTTCTGGTACATTTTGGTGCTACCAGGATGCATAGCATATGGCGCAATATGCGCTTCATCCATAATCCATCTCCTCAAATCATCAACATCTGGAATACACAACCGATCACCGGTCATCAGAGCACCATCCTCCCGGACATAGAAACTAGAACTCTCTCCACCGAGAGCCTTATCCCGCAACTCTGTTAAATGAGGATCTCCATACTGCAACTCCATGTTCTTATCCCTCAAGGTCGGTCGGATGCTCAAACTGGCTAACAACGCCCCAGTAACATCCACCTCCAACTGTGCATCCAACGACCTCAGCTCCACCAAGGAAGGCAAAGCATAAGAAACCGAGTCCTCATCCGCAGAAGCCACTCTCTTCCGGCTCAATGCAACTGCAACAACATTGGCCTTGCCCGGATGGTACTCGATAGTACAATCATAATTTTTCAGAAGCTCAATCCAGCGTCTCTGCCTCATATTAAGCTCCCTTTGGGTCATGATGTACTTCAAACTCTTGTGGTCCGTGAAAATCCGACACTTCTCACCGTATAGATGGTGTCTCCAAATCTTTAGAGCAAAGATCACAACAGCTAACTCCAGATCATGGGTCGGATAGTTCCTCTCGTGAGTTCTCAACTGCCTGGAGGCATAAACAATCGCCCGACCCTCCTGCATCAATACACATCCCAGGCCCAGACCAGAAGCATCACTGAACACCGTGTACTCCACTCCGGGTCTCGGAACAGTCAAAACCGGTGCAGAAGTCAACCGACTCTTCAACTCCTCTAAACTCTTCTGACAACTGTCATTCCAAACAAAAGCACAGTCTTTCCTCAACAGCTTAGTCATGGGACCCGCTATTAAGGAAAAACCCTCTATGAACCTCCGGTAGTAACCAGCAAGTCCAAGAAAACTCCGTATCTCCGATACACTCTTCGGTGGCTCCCATTCCATGACTGCCTTAATCTTGGCCGGATCCACCTTAATGCCCTCACCGGACACAATATGCCCTAGAAACGCAACCTCATCCAACCAGAACTCACACTTGCTGAGCTTGGCATAGAGTTGTTCTTCCCTCAACCTCTGCAAAACATGTCTCAAGTGGTCCTCATGCTCGGCCTTACTACTCGAGTAGACCAGAATATCATCAATGAACACTACTACAAACCGGTCCAGAAATTCATGGAAGACCTGTTGCATCATACACATGAACACTGCAGGTGCATTCGTCAGACCAAAAGGAACAACCACAAACTCATAATGACCATACCGAGTGCGGAATGCAGTCTTCGGTATGTCTTGCTCTGCAATCCGAACCTGATGGTAACCAGATCGCAAGTCAATCTTCGAGAACACGGATGCACCCTGCAACTGATCGAACAAGTCATCGATCCTACGCAAAGGATACTTGTTCTTTACAGTCACCTTGTTCAACTGCCTATAGTCTACACACATCCGCATACTGCCATCCTTCTTCTTCACAAACAAGACCGGGGCACCCCAAGGTGAGACGCTCGGTCTAATGAAACCCTTATCCAACAACTCCTCCAGTTGCTTCTTCACCTCTTGCAGTTCTGTCGGAGCCATCCTGTAGGGCGGTATAGAAATAGGTGCAACTCCCGGTACTAAGTCAACTGTATACTCCACCTCCCGCTCCGGAGGCAACCCAGGTAAATCATCAGGAAAAACATCGGGAAACTCCCGAACAATAGGAATATCCTCCACTCCAGGTACTGGTATCGAGGAATCGACCACATGAGCAAGGAAGGCATCACAACCCTCTCGGATCATCCTGAAAGCCTGGATGGCCGAGAAACAGCATGCCGATAGAACTCTTCGTTCTCTAACGAACACCAATCTACGCCCCAAGAAAGAAGATAAGGACACTTCCCTGGCCCGACAATCAACTACCGCTTTGTGTCTGGACAACCAGTCCATGCCTAAAATAACATCAAACTCTCCCAAATCCATAACAGCAAGATCAGAAGGAAAACCCTCACTATCATACTCTATCGACACATCTCTACAAACTTGATCAACAACTACTATATCTCTAGTGGGTAAACGGACTCTTAGGGGTCTACTAAGGTTATCGTCCTCTATGTTATGAGTAGTTATGAATGCACGTGATACAAAAGAATTTGTTGAACCTGGATCAATTAAAGCATGTGCAAACTGACCAAAAACCATAAAGGTACCTGCTATAACCTTTGGAGCATCAGCAGCCTCCTCTGGGGTGATGGCATGAACCCTAGGAGCTGCAGCAGACTGAGTCGCACCCCCGCGGTTCGGAGCTCCAGAACCTCCACGACCTCGACCCTGCTGTCCGCCACCCCTGTTCGGACCAGAAGAAACAGCACCGCTAGCCACGGAACTCTGTACAGTATACTGAGAACCACTGCCACCATTATCCCTCATCCACTTGTAGCAAGATGACTTCTGGTGTCCCGGCATATTGCAATACCAGTATGTACCTGAGAACCGTGCCGAGGAACCCCGTCCCCGAGAACCAGACTGATAGGACCGTCCTCCCGAGGATCTTCCTGGTCCATCCTGATAACTCTGCCCTCGAAACTTCTTCGAACCCTGGTAAGAAGAACTCTGTCCAACAGAATAATCTGCACCTCCGGCATCAGTATACTGCCTTTTCTGACCCGAAGCAGATGACTGCTTCCTCTGCTCGGCTGCCCGAGCCTCCTTCCCGATCAACTGGACTCTCTCAGCATCAAAAGCAGGGGCACAAACTGCCTCCCAAGTCTTGTGCCCTCCACCAGCCACAACCATAGCCAACTCAGTACATAAGCCATTAACAAACTGCCTACACTAGGTCACCTCATCGGGCACAAACTCCCTAGCATAAGAGAGAAGGATGCTGTACCGGATCCTGAAAGCTGATACAGTCTCATCTAGTCCCTGCTTCACCTCAAGAAAATGCTTCTTCTGCTCCTCCAGAAAACCAACAGTAAGAAACTCCTTGTAGAATCTCTCCTTGAAATCCTCCCAAGGCATCGCCACAGGCTTAGGTAAGTTGGCCACAAGTTCCTGCCACCATGACAATGCATACCCTGTGAACTTGTGTGCCGCTAATCGGGCCCTCTGCTCAGGTGCACAGGTGAACTTCTCCAGAACATTCTCCACCTGGCGAAACCAATCATCAAACTCCTTGACTTTGCCCTCCTCACCTGAGAATTCCTTAATAGCAGACTTATCCATGTGCTTATACCCACTCTCCATACCACCTGCTGCAGCAGGTGCTACCGGCTGGGCACCCTGCTGCCGCTGCTGAAACTGCTGGAACTGCTGCCACTGCAGAAAATCCTGATACTGCTGGAACGCTGGGTTCACAACAGGTGGTATAGCATTCTGTCCACCACCACCTGCAGCATTATTCTCTGCTGCATTATTGTTCCCCTGACCAACGGGAACCTGCATCACCGACACATTGTCGGAGACATGAGTAGCGGCATCATCCTCAGCATTGTGCTGTCCCTCGTGATCCATATCGACGCCTATATGAATGCAAATGAGTTAAAAACACTTTTTAAGTCATAAATCCGGAAACTGGCTTAACACAGAAAACACTTTGAAAACAAAGTTTAAGACACTTTTTAAAACCAAGGATCTGAAGCCTGCTCCGCTACCAAGCTGAAAACACCCGTGTCCCAATTTAACAACAAAATGCTTAAACACAAGGAAATTACCAAAATACCCCTGAAACCCGGGACACGAAATCCAATATCAAAAACATTATTCAAAAATTTTTAATAAAACGAGATGTCATAAAGAACAAAACAATCCGGCTTAGCAAGCCACAAAACAACCCGGCATCCTGCCGAAACATCATCAATATCAAATCCCGGCAACCCGCCGATAATGAAATCAAGATCAATAGTGACATCTCAAATAAACCCAATGCAGCGGAAGTTAAGATAAAATATAAAATAGCAAAAGTATGTGATATGCATGCCGGCTCTATGGATCCAACAGGGAAATCAAGCACAGCTACCTGCTGAGAAAAACACGTCCGTACTCCCGGAAAGGAAGGAAGAGACTGCACGCTATCTAAAGTTTGAAAAACAACGTTGGCGATTATGTGAGTCGCCTACTCAGTGAGCAGTATAAATCTAGTTATGAGAGTGTGCAGAACAAGTTCGAAAGGAAAGAAGAGCAACACGACAAGCATGCAAACATAAGAAGAGCAACACGACAAGCATGCAAACATACAACAACCAGTACTAACATGCCAACACAATCAAGCAAACAGTTCATTATTCTCCATCTGTTGTGTGTTAAGTTTTCTTATTATGATTTATTATTCAGGGCCCCCTACTGTGTGCGTCGAGCTCGGTCCTATCTCATGAGACAACCAGGCATAAGCCCAAATAAAACCAGGCACGAAGCCCAACATATCCATAGAGAGAGAGAGAGACAGAGAGAAAGAGGGAGGTAGAAAGGAGGGAGGTAGAAGGAGGGAGGTAGAACCGGTCATTACAGACCCATATGCAAATCCGCATATCACATGCTATCCCGCATGCAAACCCGAGGGGTATCACTTCCCGCTCGAACCAACCGGTCATCAGCACACAGTAGCCTAACTTCTACTGTACATTATTCTTATTCACAAATTATGAGTTCATGTGTGCAAAGAGATTGTGATTTAACAGGGTTGTGTGATAAAACAACTCAATCAGATAACCGGGTCTCCGACCCACAATACATCACACAAAACACCCAGAATCACATCAAATGTTATAAACCATAACAATCCAAATATCCAGCTCATAAGCAAATGGTACACTTAGGCACAAAATACGGATCACAGTATGTTAGCAAACAAGCATGCAACTCAAACAAACCAATCCAACAAGCTCATGCAAACAAACATAAAAAGACGTATAAAGTCACCTCAACGACGATTGTCCTGTGGAGCTTTTCCCAAAACAGATCCTCCAGCTCCCGAGGTGTTACCCGTGCCTGAATACCGGCACACACAACAAATTACAAACCATTACAATAAAAACGTGCATGCATGTAACTATAATGCTCAACTGAGTTAAACCCGTCCCTGGTTAGCGATTTAAGTAATTCCCGGGTCTAAACCCGATATAATGTTTCCTCACCAAAACTCCGAGTATCGGGACCTAAGGTTCACCGGGCTTTTGCCCAACTAAGTCCAAAAAGTAGTTCCCGGGCCTATGGCCCACTCATTATGTCCTTTACGAGTTTCCGGCCTAAAACCCAATCGAAGCCCAAATTCAATTTTCGGGCCTAAAGCCCACTCCCTTAAGTCCTTATTTAACCAATTATAGGATTGGGCTCAAAACCCGTTACTTAAGTCCAAGGTCAATTCGAACACCCACTGTCGAATTGTTATGGTTTGATGAACGGATCTTACCCGGGATCCGAACACCCACTGTCCATGCCGGATTCTCAACACCCAAAGCCACAGTCTACCTCAAACAACAATTCACGGTTACAACAGCCACTGCCTACACACACACGCAGCCACGCACCACACAGAGACACCACCGGCCACAACGCGACAACCACCACCAACAACCAACACAACACAGTCGACCGGATCCATCATAGCCACAGCACGCCGGTGACGACCAACGATGCACACACAGGCACGACCCCGGTCACAATCCAACAGCACACAATCAACACATCAACAACAAAACCCATCAACACAAAAGAACCCAAAAGAAAACGAGAACGAAATGGAAGAGGGAGCAGGAGTACTCACCCGTGCTCGGGGCGGCGGCGACGGCAACCCAAGGGGAAGAGAAGACGACGCCGTAGAGGACAGGGGAATGATGTGTAGACAAAGACGAGTGAGGGAGAGGATAAAGAGGGAAAGAACGAGAAAGAGAAGGAAGAGAGGAAGAAGGGAGAGAAAAAACGAATGGAGGAAGAAGAGAAGGGGTAGGCGGCAGCTTGGAAGAAAAGAGGAGAAGAAGGAAGAACCAAAAAGAAAAGAGAAAAGAGAAAAAAAAAAGAAGGAGAGGAGAAGAGGCGGCTAGGGTTTGGCCGCCCCTAGTGGACGACATGTCGTTCCCTTAGGCGCGGTCAACCCCCTGGTCAACGTGGTTTTTTTTTTCCTTCACATCCAAAACGACGTAGTTTCACTAGTACCCACGTTAATCTTCGCGTTTCACCCCGTTCTCGAATCCGTTTCCCACGGGACTCGAACCACGGACAATACCAACTTAAAATTTACATTTCCAAGGCATAATAATTTATTTCCTCGACTAAAACCCGAAAATACCTCAAGGGTAAAATTGGAATAAAAATTTCGAGAATTCCGAAAATTCAATTATGAAAATTCGGGGCGTTACAGCTGGCGGTCATGTCTTAGAGCCCGCCAGGTGCTGGCGGTGATGTCGTCATGTCCACTGGCACATGTTTCCATAGGTGTTCTTTCCTTTCCGGTTTCAATTATTATTATTCCGGCTCAATTTGATTCCCACGTCCTTCCTAATTGATTTTTACTTGTTTTAAGCTTCCAGAAACCCTCCTAACTTGTAGTCTACCCCTACCCTACCCCTTTCCCCATTTTCTTTTCTTTCTCCTCACTCCTCTCCATATACCATAAACACATAAAACACACAAAAGTAATATAATTAGTCTCGAATTTTGACGAAAATTAGGGTTAATTGGCTGTTAAGCTTTGTTTTTTTAATCAGCTTGAGTTGCTGGAGGATCCATATTCAATTGATTCACGCTCCTAAATTATTTTAATTCCAAAATCTTCTCAAATGGGTCAAAAATAAATAAAAGCCTAAAAATAATTGGATATCGATATTCTATTATAATTAAACTTTAAAATATTTTAAACTCAGAATTAAATCACCGCAAAAATTCTGAATCAAATATATTAAAAATCTAAAAAAAATAAAATATTAATATTTCACTTAGTTAAATTACAAAAAAAACTCAAACTCGGGATTAAATCATCTCATTAATCCATAGTCATAAATATATTCATAATTCAAATTAGTAGAATATTAGAGGGTCAAATTTGGGTATTCACATGGGAAGGAAGGGCATGGAGATTTAGGTTACAAGTACATTTCAAGGGAGAGGAGATATAATTGAGACTGAGCAAGGGATGGTGGGTGATAGAGTACAAAAAATTGAGTCTAAATAAAGACACTGTGTCGAAATAAATATGGGTCCAAGTCAAGTCTATAGCCGATAGGCTTTTAAGTTATAATATAAGGCACTTTCTCTTTGATGTCTCTTTCTGGTACTAATTTTTCCATGAGCAATATGTGTGAGTATAATGGCACGGACAACTCTCTAGAATCTACAAAGCTGATACTAATAAAAGAAGTACAAAAAGAACTACGTAGGCCTAATTTCATGTGCGCATAATAGAAAAAAAACAAAAAAAAAGAAGCGGAAAAAAGTGAGAAGTCAAAAATAATAGAAAAAGTACAGAGGAAAATGGTTGAAGTGGAAAAAAAATTTTTAAAAAAAAATAGAGGAAAGAGAAGAAAAAATCAGGAAAAAAAAAAGGAGAGAAAAATGGCGCACATGAATACGTAGGAAGCCCAACATTGGGTCCGATTTTTTTTTTTTTATTGGAAGAAGGTTAAAGAATAACGAACAGTGATAAAGGGGAGTTTGTTCACTCATTTATTTGCACATATTATAGATGTGGAAAATAGCTACCTAAATAGATGTCGAGCTCTTTTTGTGTCTCTTGCGCCCAGCATTCCCAGCACACTCAGATGGTTCAGGGGTAGAAGCCTTCAGGTAGATTTCCCTTGGGAGTGTGAGGGAGGTCTCGGACTCAAAAGTATCCTCCTTCAACCACGCTTGATAGGAGGAGGACGATGTTGTCTTGAAGTGTTGACCAACGTAGTCGTTCCGGGACAGATTCCAACTTCCTTTGATAAACTTCATTGCGCGGGTATCCACAGCACCAAGGATGGGTGGTTTGATTGATGGGGGAATGGTTTGCATATGGCCGAATTTTATTCATTTAGTTAGTTATGTTATTGGATGAAAGAAGTTTGTAAGAATAATATAAAATATTTAAAGTTTACCATTCAAATTTGTAAGTCCCAAATATGTATGCTCCAATAACTTCTTGTTCATTTAATTTCATCTCCTTAGTAGGCTTCAAAATTCGTGGCATATCACTATATTGAGAGTTAAAAAAATTATTAAAGAGTAATTGTTAAATAAATAATTTACTATAATATATTTACTAGCGGTGATTCAACTCCTTCTGTAGCACTGTTATACACGCTTGGAGCTTTAAAGTAGTAGATTCATTTTGGGCCATGGTCAACTTGCGTCCTACAATATTATTGCGTTGAACTTGTACAATATATATTAATTACGATTATTTAGTTTATTAAATGAATATATATTCATAATGATAAAAAAATAATATCACTGACAATTTGGTATCATTTTTTGGCCGAATAAGGTACACTTGTTGTCTCTTTCCTTTTTAGATGAATATTACCCTTTGCTTTGCTTCCTTTGTTGGATGAATCGTCACTACCTTCTAATTTTATAATAGATGTAGAGTTCTTGTATGAATACTTGTTATTCACTGGCAAAGGTGTTTGAATGTGTCTAGTACGATAAAATGATGAATGATGTTGAACTATAGAGTGATCAAAAGATGAACCTTGTTTTAAGTGATTATTTTTGTCTGTAAGCTTTACAACTTTTGCTGAATTTATTGCAACAGTCTTCCTTAATGATTCCACTGCATCAGTTAGATATGTTACTCGACCTCTTAACACCTGTTACAAATTACAATTTAATCATGTTGTGATACACTTGAAAAAAATGCTAGATGTGAAAGTATATAATATAATAAACATGATGTTAATTCCATACTTGATCTTCACTCTAACAATGTTCTAGCTTCCAAAATTTTTCTTCAAGGAATTTCATGAAAAACCTTAGCTCAATAACTTTAATTGGATTCTCCTGATATATCCAACAAAATTACTTACATTCAATTAATTATACAAGTATAGGAAGCAAAATAAATTAATATATTATCATATTTTTTTGTCTAAATTGAGTAAGAAAAAAAACATTTCTGCAGTACTGCTCTCTCAGAACTTAGCTTCTCCATATCATTAGTGGTTACCAGATATACTGTAACACCCCTGATTTTCATAATTTAATTTATGAAATTTTTGGAGTTTTTATTCCAATTTTACCCTTGAGGAATTTCCGGATTTTTGGTTATGGAAATAAATTATTTTTCTTGGAAATGATGTTTTTAAGTTGGCATTATAGTGGGTTTGAGTTTCGTCAGAAATGGGAACTTGTTTCGGGATGAAACGGGGTTTACCGTAGTTCAAATCAAAACTACGTCGTTTTGGTTAAAGGGGGGGAAAAAAACAAAAAAACGTTGACCCAGCTAGGGCGCGTTGACCGCGTCTAGCCAAAACGAAACGACGTCGTTTTGGCCAGGCGGGTCAAAACCCTAATCCTCCCCTCTTCTTTCCTCTTCTCTCTTCCTCTCGCCACAGCTCTCTCTCTCTCTCTCTCACGATCTCCATCCGTTCCTTCCTCTCCCCAAATTGTTCCTTGCTGTTCCTTAAACACCAATCGCCGCCTCCCCTTGTTCTCTTTTCCTCTCCACACTCCGCGAACCGCCACCATCGCCGTTTCTCTCGCCGCGATTGGTGCACGCCGCCCCGCCGCTGCAGTCGGGAAGGGAAGGAGTCTCGAGCACGGGTGAGTTCCTCGCTCCTTCTCCTCTGTCTCCTTCTCTCTTTTCTTCTCAGTTTTGTTTTTCTCGGTTGTGTGTTGATGTCGTTGTTGATGGGTTCTGGTTTGGTGTTTGTGTTGGGTTTGGCGGCGGATGATGCGTGTGGCGGTGTGGTTGTGGTTGATGGCCGGCTTTTGGCTCGGGATGGTGTTTGTTTTTTCTCGGGTCTGGGTGTGTCGTGTGGTGTTGGTGGTTGGGTGGTGGCGGGTTTGTGGGTGTTCGGCTTGGTGTTTCTGTGGGTGGTCGGGTCTGCGTGGTTTGGGTGTGGGCAGTGCTGTGGTGTTGCTCTGGTTGACTGCTGCTCGTGTTGGCAGCATCGGTGGTCGGAAGTGGTTTTGCAAATCCTGGCAGGCTCGGGTTGAACACTAGTTTTCTGGGTAAGGATCCTTTGTCTTAAATTCTTTTCTAGTTTCGATTTGTGATGGTGCGGGGATTGTATGGATGAATTGGTTGTTTGGTTTTTGGATGGCAGTTTGTTGTGTGGCTCGTTTTGGAGCTGTTGAAAATTTTTCGACGAAGTTGGCCGAAATTCGGCGAGGCTCGGGAATTTTTCGGCGAGGACTCGGGTGCATTCCGGTGGACAGAATTCCTTCCTCGGCCATATACGGTATTTTCCGGTTCAGTCTCGGTTGTCTCTTTGTACATAATTCATGGGATATTTTGAGGACATTTACATGATGATTATTATGAGTTTAGTGGAAACTGTGAGCGGGGAGGGAGTGTGTGTGGCCGGAAACTTACCGACACGAGTAGAACTTATGTCGAAAACACTTGGACTCGGGAATAACCTTAGATCGGTATTTAGGTAAAACTGGGCCCAGGCCCAACTAACTAATTCTAGGGCCTTAAGACGTTTTATCGACTAAAGATGTGGGCTCGAGGCCCAATGACATAATTGGTTAACTTTTGGACTTAAGTAACAGACTTTAAGCCCAACTTCATAATTTGATGATTGTGGACTTTGGGAAATGGGCTTTAGGCCCGAGAATCGATTTTGGACTTAGATGGGCTTAAGCCCGGTGAACCTTTAGGACCTGATTTGTTGGAGTTTAGGTGAGAGAACACCTTTGTTGTACTTAGACCCTGAAACCTCATATTCTACTAACTAGGGTCGGGTTTTACTCAGTTGAGCATTTAGTTATCATGCATGCACGGTTTGGTTGTAATTGTTTTGTAATTATTGTGTGTGCTGGTATTCAGGCACGGGTAATACCTCGGGAGCTGAAGGATCTGTCTTGGGGAAAGCTCCACAGGATAATCGTCGTTGAGGTGACTTTATAAGTCTTTTTATGTTCGTTTGCATGTGCTTGTTGGTTTGGTTTGTCTGAGTTATATGCCTTGTTTGCTAACATGCTATGATTTGTATTGTGTGCCTGTGTGTTACTACTTGTCGGATGAGCATGATTTGTTTAACTGTTATGAGATATAATATGTGGTATGATTTTGGGTGAACTGTGTGATGTATTGTAGGTTGGAAACCCGAATGCTTGATTTAGTGAATAATGCACACAACCCTGATAAATCATAGCTTATGGCACACATGGACTCTTAAGTATGAATCAGAATACTACACAATAAAAGATATACTATTGTGGGCTGATGGCCGGTTGGTTTGAGCAGGAAGTGATACCCCTCGGGATTGTATGCGGGATAGCATGGTATACGCGGTTTAGCATGTGGGTCTGTGATGACCGATTCTACCTCCCCTGTTCTACCTCCCTCTTTCTCTCTCTCTCGCTCTCTCTCTCTCTCTTTCTCTCTCTCTCTCTCTGTTTGTGATTGTATTTAGGCTATATGCCTCGTTATATTGGGCTTACGCCCTGGTTGTCTCATGAGACGGGACCGAGCTCGACGCACACAGTAGGGAGCCTTGAATAATAAATATAATAATAAAATTAACACACAAACAGATGTAAAACATAAACTTTCTGCTTATATGTTGTTGGCATGTTAGTACTAGTTATTGTGTGTTTGCTTACTAGTGCTTGTTTCTCTACACTCCTTTCGAGCTTGCTTTGCATACCTACATAACTAGATTTATACTACTCATTGAGTAGGCGACTCACATTACCGCCACCATTTTTTTTCAGACCCTTAGTTAGCGTGCTGCTACCATTTTCCTTTTCGGAGTAGGGTTGTAGATATCCCAGCAGGTAGTTGTGCCTCTTCTCCCGATTGGATCCATAGAGCCGACATGCATAACATTTTTCTTCTCTTGATGTTACTTTATTTTCATCTTCCGCTGCATAGAACTTGTTGAGATGTTGATCTTGTCTTTATTACATTGCCGGCGGTTTGTCGGGATTTGATACATGATGTTGTTTTAGCGGATTTACCGAGTTTGACTTATGGCCTGATAAGCCGGTTTATTCTTATTCCTTTATGACATCTCAGTTTAATAAGGTTCATGGATAATGTTTTGGCATTGATTTACGTATCCCGGGTTTCAGGGGCATTTTAGAAAATTTTTTTATTTAATTATTTTATTTTTTAAACTCGGGAAACGGGCGTTTCAGCTTGGTAGCGGAGCCGGCTTCAGATCCTTGGTTTTAAGAGTGCTTTAAACTTCGTTTTCAAAGTGATTTTTGTGTTTAAGCCTGTTTCCGGATTTATAACTTTAAAAGTGTTTTTGACCCATTTACATTTATATAGGCGTCGATATGGATCACCAGAGGCAGCACAATGCTGAGGATGACGCCGCTACTCATGTCTCCGACAACGTGTCGGTGATGCAGGTTCCTATTGGACAAGGGAACAATAATGCAGCGGGGAATGATGTTGCAAGAGCTGGAGGACAAAATGTAGTGCCACCCGTACCACCTGTTGTGGACCCAGCGTTCCAGCAGTATCAGGCTTTCTTGCAGTGGCAACAGTTCCAGCAGTTTCAGCAGCAGCAGCAGGGTGCTCAACTGGTTGCGCCTACTGTGGCAGGTGGTATGGAGAGTGGATATAAGCATATGGATAAGTCAGCGGTCAAGGAATTCTCAGGTGAGGAGGGCGAAGCCAATGAGTTTGATGATTGGTTCCGCTAGGTGGAGAATGTTCTAGAGAAGTTCATGTGTGCATATGAGCACAGGGCTCGTTTTGCGGCACACAAGTTCACGGGTTATTCATTGACATGATGGCAGGAACTTGTGGCAACTTACCGAGGCCCGTGGAGATGCCCTGGCAGGAATTCAAAGAGAAATTCTACATGTAGTTTCTCATTGTTGGTTTTCTATAGGGCCAGAAAAAGCAGTTTCTGGAGGTGAAGCAGGGGCCAGACGAGTCGGTATCAGCATTCAGGATCCGGTTCAACATTCTTCTCTCCTACGCCAAGGAGTTTGTGACTGATGAGGTGGCTAACTATAGGCGGTTTGTTAGTGCTCTACGCACTGATTTGGCGATAGCTGTGGCTGGTGGAAGGCACAAGACTTGGGAGGCTGCTTGTGATGCTGAGAGAGTTCAGTTGATCGGGAGGGAGGCTCGGGCAGCCGTGCAGAGGAAGCAGTCTTCTGCTTCTGGACAGAAGAGACAGTACTTTGATGCCAGAGATGCAGACTATTCTGGTGGACAGGGTTCTTCTTACCGAGGTTCGAAGAAGTCCCGAGGGCAGAGCTATCAGGGTGGACCAGGTAGATCCTCAGAAGGGCGGTCCTATCAGTCTGGATCTCAGGGACGGGGTTCCTCGGCACGATTTTTTGGTACATGCTGGTATTGCAATAAGCCGAGACACCAGAAGTCAGCATATTACAAGTAGATTAGAGATAGTGGTGGCAGTGGTTCCCAGTATACAGTGCAGAGTTTAGTAGCCAGTGGTGATGCTTCTTCTGGACCGAACAAGGGTAGCAGACTGGAGGGTCGAGGTCGTGGGGGTTCTGGAGCATCGAACCGCAGGGGTGCGACTCAGAGTGCTGCAGCTCTTAGGGTTTATGCAATCACCCGGGAGGAGGCTGCGGATGCCCTAGAGGTTGTAGTAGGTACATTTATGGCTTTCGGTCAGTATGCACATGCTTTAGTTGATCCAGGCTCAACGCACTCTTTTGTATCACGTGCATTCATGACCACGCAAAACATAGAAGATGATAACCTTGGTAGACCCCTGAGACTCCGTTAACCCACAGGTGATATAGCAGTTGTTGATCGAGTTTGTAGAGATGTATCGATAGAGTATGACAGTGAGAGTTTCCCTTCTGATCTTACAGTCATGAACTTGGGAGAGTTTGATGTTATCTTCGGCATGGATTGGTTGTCCAGACACCAGGCAGTAGTTGATTGTTGGGCCAGGGAAGTTTCTTTTTCTTCTCTGTTGGGGCGAAGAATGGTGTTCGTTGGGGAACAAAGAGCCCTACTGGCGTGCTGTATCTCGGCCATTCAAGCATTCAGGAGGATCCGAGAGGGTTGTGATGCCTTTCTAGCTCATGTGGTCGATTCTTCGGTGCCAGTACCGGGAGTGGAGGATATTCCGATTGTTCCAAAGTTTCCTGATGTATTTCCTAATGATCTACCTGGGTTACCTCAAGAGCGGGAGGTGGAGTATACAGTTGACTTGGTACCGGGAGTTGCACCTATTTCTATACGGCCCTACAGAATGGCTCCGACAAAACTTCAGAAGTTGAAGAAACAACTGGAGGAGTTGTTGGATAAGGGTTTCATTAGACCGAGAATCTAACATTGAGGTGCCCCGGTCTTGCTTTTGAAAAAGAAGGATCGCAGTATGCAGATGTGTGTGGACTATAGACAGTTGAACAAGGTGACTGTGAAGAACAAGTATCCTTTGCCTAGGATCGATGACTTGTTCGATCAATTGTAGGGTGCATCTGTATTCTCGAAGATTGACTTGTGATCGGGTTACCATCAGACTCGGATTGCAGAGCAAGACATACCGAAGACTGCATTCTGCCTCGGTATGGTCATTATGAGTTTGTGGTTGTTCCGTTTGGGCTGACGAATGCACCGGCAGTGTTCATGTGTATGATGCAATAGGTCTTCCATGAATTTCTGTACCGGTTTGTGGTACTGTTCATCGATGATATTCTGGTCTACTCGAGTAGTAAGGTCGAACATGAGGACCACTTGAGACAAGTTTTGCAGAGGTTGAGAGAAGAACAGCTCTATGCCAAGCTCAGCAAGTGCGAGTTTTGGTTGGATGAGGCCGCGTTTCTTGGGCATGTTGTGTCCGGTGAGGGTATTAAGGTGGACCCGGCCAAGAATAAGGCAGTCATGGATTGGGAGCCACCGAAGAATGTACCTGAGATACGAAGTTTTCTTGGACTTGCTGGTTATTACCGGAGGTTCGTTGAGGGTTTTTCCTTGATAGCGGGTCCCATGACAAAGCTGTTGAGGAAAGACTGTACCTTTGTTTGAGAAGATCGTTGTCAGAAAAGTTTTGAGGAGCTGAAGAGTCGGTTTACTTCTACACCGGTTTTGACTGTTGCAAGACCCGAAGTAGAGTACACGGTGTTCAGTGATGCTTCTGGTTTGGGCTTGGGATGTGTTTTGATGCAGGAGGGTCGGGTGATTGCTTATGCCTCCACGTAGTTGAGAACTCATGAGAAAAACTATCAGACCCATGATCTGGAGTTAGCTGCTATGGTCTTTGCCTAGAAAATCTAGAGACACCTTCTGTACGGTGAGAAGAGTCGGATTTTCACAGATCACAAGAGTTTGAGGTACATCATGACCCAAAGGGAGCTTAATATGAGGCAGAGACACTGGATTGAGCTTCCGAAGGATTATGATTGTACTATCGAGTACCATCCAGGCAAGGCCAATGTTGTTACAGATGCATTGAGCCGGAAGAGAGTGGCTTCGACGGATGAGGACCCAGTTTCTTATGCTTTTCCCTTGGTGGAGCTGAGGTCGTTGGATGCACAGTTGGAGGTGGATGTCACTGGGGCGTTGCTAGCCAGTTTGAGCATCCGACCGACCTTGCGGGATATGAACATTGAGTTGCAGTTTGGTGATCCTTTTTAGCAGAGTTGCGAGATAAGGCTCTCGGGGGGGAGAGTTCTAGTTTCTATGTCCGAGAGGATGGTGCTTTGATGACCGGTGATCGGTTGTGTGTTCTGGATGTCGATAATATGAGAAGATGGGACACGGATGAAGCGCACAATGCGCCATATGCTATGCATCCGGGTAGCACCAAAATGTATCAGAACTTGAAGAGTCATTATTGGTGGCCCGGGATGAAGAAGGGTGTTGCAGAGTTTGTGGCTCATTGTACAACTTGTCAGCAGGTGAAAGCCAAGCATCAGGCTCCTGTCGGCAAGTTGAGATCTTTGACTATTCTGCAGTGGAAGTGAGAGCATATCACTATGGACTTTGTGATCGGGTAACCGAGGACCCGGGGTCGACATGATGCCATCTGGGTCATTGTTGACAGATTGACCAAGTCAGCTCATTTCCTTTCGATTCACCAAACGGATACAATGGATAAGCTGGCGAGGTTGTATGTTTCGGGCATTGTCCGTCTACATGGAAGTTCCACTATCCACTGTGTCGGACAGGGATCCAAGGTTTACTTCCCATTTTTGGAAGAGTTTGCAGTCAGCTTTGGGTACTAAGCTGAACTTCAATACTGCATTCCTTCCGCAGACCGATGGACAGTCAGAGAGAACTATACAGACACTAGAAGATATGTTTAGAGCCTGTGTGCTCAACTTCAGTGGTTCTTGGGATGAGACATTACCGTTGGTTGAGTTTGCTTATAACAACGGTTACCATTCCAGTATTGGCATGGCGCCTTATGAGGCTTTGTTTGGCCGGAAGTGCCGTAGTCTGATCTGTTGGGATGAGGAGGGTCTAAGACAGGTGGTCAGTACGGACCTAGTCCAGGAGACTGTTGATCAGATCGAGGTGGTCAAGCAGTACATGAGAGCTGCCCAGGACCAACAAAATAGTTTTGCTGATAAGCATCGTCGGGAGATGGAGTACAGTGTAGGCGATAAAGTTTTCCTTCGGGTTGCTCCTTGGAGAGGTGTTATCCGGTTTGGGAGGAAGGGCAAATTGAGCCCTCGTTATATTGGTCCATATGAGATCATGGAGCGGATTGGTCCGCTGGCCTTCAGACTGGCTTTACCGGAGGAGCTGTCGCGCATACATGATGTATTCCATGTTTCGATGCTAAGGAGTTATCGGTCTGATCCTAGTCATGTTGTAACCCCGACAGAGGTGGAGGTTTCTAAGGATTTGGCTCACGAGGTGGGACAGTTGAGGAGTCATGTCATTTCTATGGTTCGGGTCAGATGGAGCCGTCATTCCCCGAATGAGGCTACTTGGGAGGTTGAATCCCATATGAGAGAGCAGTATCCACATTTGTTTTGACTTTTTCTTGCCTTATAAATTTTGAGGACAAAATTTTTAATAAAAGGGGTGGAACTGTAACCCCCTGGATTTTCAAATTTTAATTTATGGAATTTTTGGAGTTTTATTCCAATTTTACCCTTGAGGAATTTCCAGATTTTTGGTTTTGGAAATAAATTATTTTCCTTGGAAATGATGTTTTTATGTTGGCATTATAGGGGGAATGAGTTTCGTCGGAAATGGGAAATTCTTTCGGGGTGAAACGAGGTTTACCGTAGTTCAAATCAAAACTACGTCATTTTGGTTAAAGGGAAAAAAAAAATGTTGACCGAGCTAGGGCGGGTTGACCGCGCCTAGCCAGAACGAAACGACGTCTTTTTGGCCAGGCGGGTCAAAACCCTAACCCTCCCCTCTTCTTTCTTTTCTTTCTTCTTTTCTCTCCTCTCCTGTCTTCCTATCGCCGCAGCTCTCTCTCTCTCTCTCTCTCTCTCACGATCTCCATCCGTTCCCTCCTCTCTCCAAATCGTTCCTTGATGTTCCTTAAACACCAATCGCCGCCTCCCCTTGTTCTCTTTTCCTCTCCACACTCCGCGAACCGCCACCATCGCCGTTTCTCTCGCCGTGATTGGTGCACGCCGCCGCGGCCGCTGCAGTCGGGAAGGGAAGGAGTCTCGAGCACGGGTGAGTTCCTCGCTCCTTCTCCTCTAGCTTCTTCTCTCTTTTCTTTTCAGTTTTGTTTTTCTCAGCTTGTGTGTTGATGTCGTTGTTGATGGGTTCTGGTTTGGTGTTTGTGTTGGGTTGGGCGGCGGATGATGCGTGTGGCTGTGTGGTTGTGGTTGATGGCCGGCTTTTGGCTCGGGATGGTGTTTGTTTTTTCTCGGGTCTGGGTGTGTCGTGTGGTGTTGGTGGTTGGATGGTGGCGGGTTTGTGGGTGTTCGGCTTGGCGGTTCTGTGGGTGGTCGGGTCTGCGTGGTTTGGGCGTGGGCAGTGCTGTGGTGTTGCTCTGGTTGACTGCTGCTCGTGTTCGCAGCATTAGTGGTCGAAAGTGGTTTTGCAAATCCTGGCAGGTTCGGGTTGAACACTAGTTTTCCGGGTAAGGATCATTTGTCTTAAATTCTTTTCTAGTTTCGATTTGTGATGGTGCGGGGATTGTATGGATGAATTGGTTGTTTGGTCTATGGATGGCAGTTTGTTGTGTGGCTCGTTTTGGAGCTGCTGAAAATTTTCCGACGAAGTTGGCCGGAATTCGGCGAGGCTCAGGAATTTTCCGGCGAGGACTCGGGTGCATTCCGGTGGACAGAATTCCTTCCTCGGCCATATACGGTATTTTCCGGTTAAGTCTCGGTTGTGTCTTTGTACATAATTCATGGGATATTTTGAGGATATTTACATGATTATTATTATGAGTTTAGTGTAAACTGTGAGCGGGGTGGGAGTGTGTGTGGCCGGAAACTTACCGACACGAGTAGAACTTATGTCGAAAACACTTGGACTCGGGAATAACCTTAGATCGGTATTTAGGTAAAACTAGGCCCAGGCCCAACTAACTAATTCTAAGGCCTTAAGACATTTTATGGACTAAAGTTGTGGGCTCGAGGCCCAATGACATAATTGGTTAACTTTTGGACATAAGTAACAGGCTTTAAGCCCAACTTCATAATTTGATTATTGTGGACTTTGGGAAATGGGCTTTAGGCCCGAGATTCGATTTTGGACTTAGATGGGCTTAAGCCCGGTGAACCTTTAGGACCTGATTTGTTGGAGTTTAGGTGAGAGAACACCTTTGTTGTACTTAGACCCTGAAACCTCATATTCTACTAACTAGGGTCGGGTTTTACTCAGTTGAGCATTTAGTTATCATGCATGCACGGTTTGGTTGTAATTGTTTTGTAATTATTATGTGTGCCGGTATTCAGGCACGGGCAATACCTCGGGAGCTAGAGAATCTGTCTTGGGGAAAGCTCCACAGGATAATCGTCGTTGAGGTGACTTCATAAGTCTTTTTATGTTCATTTGCATGTGCTTGTTGGTTTGGTTTGTCTGAGTTACATGCCTTGTTTGCTTACATGCTATGATTTGTATTGTGTGCCTGTGTGTTACTACTTGTCGGATGAGCATGATTTGTTTAACTATTATGAGATATAACATGTGGTATGATTTTGGGTGAACTGTGTGATGTATTGTAGGTTGGAAACCCGGATGCTTGATTTAGTGAATAATTCACACAACCCTGATAAATCATAGCTTATGGCACACATGGACTCTTAAGTATGAATCAGAATAATACACAATAAAAGATATACTATTGTGGGCTGATGGCCGGTTGGTTTGAGCGGGAAGTGATACCCCTCGGGATTGCATGCGGGATAGCATGGTATATGCGGTTTAGCATATGGGTCTGTGATGACCGGTTCTACCTCCCTCCTTCTACCTCCCCTTTTCTACCTCCCTCTTTCTCTCTTTCTCTCTCTCTCTCTCTCTCAATCTCTCCTTGTGATTGTATTTAGGCTATATGCCTGGTTATATTGGGCTTAGGCCCTGGTTGTCTCATGATACGGGACCGAGCTCGACGCACACAGTAGGGAGCCTTGAATAATAAATATAATAATAAAATTCACACACGCAAAAAAATGTAAAACATAAACTTTCTGCTTATATGTTGTTGGCATGTTAGTACTAGTTATTGTGTGTTTGCTTACTAGTGCTTGTTTCTCTACACTCCTTTCGAGCTTGCTTTGCATACCTACATAACTAGATTTATACTACTCATTGAGTAGCCGACTCACATTACCGCCACCGTCGTTTTTCAGACCCTTAGTTAGCGTGCTGCTACCATTTTCCTTTATGGAGTACGGTCGTGGATATCCCAGCAGGTAGCTGTGCCTCTACTCCCGGTTAGATCCATAGAGCCGACATGCATAACATTTTTCTTCTCTTGATGTTACTTTATTTTCATCTTCCGCTGCATTGAACTTGTTGAGATGTTGATCTTGTCTTTATTAGATTGTCAGCGGTTTGCCGGGATTTGATACATGATGTTGTTTTGGCGGGTTTACCAGGTTTGACTTATGGCTTGATAAGCCGGTTTATTCTTATTCCTTTATGACCTCTCTGTTTAATAAGGTTCATGGATAATGTTTTGGCGTTGATTTACGTATCAAGGGTTTCAGCGGCATTTTAGAAAATTACTTTTATTTAATTATTTTATTTTGTAAACTCGGGAAACGGGCGTTTCAGCTTGGTAGCGGAGCCGGCTTCAGATCCTTGGTTTTAAAAGTGCTTTAAACTTTGTTTTCAAAGTGATTTTTGTGTTTAAGCCCGTTTCCAGATTTATAACTTTAAAAGTGTTTTTGACCCATTTACATTTATATAGGCGTCGATATGGATCACCAGAGGCAGCACAATGCTGAGGATGACGCCGCTACTCATGTCTCCGACAACGTGTCGGTGATGCAGGTTCCTATTGGACAAGGGAACAATAATGCAGCGCGGAATGATGTTGCAAGTGATGGAGGACAGAATATAGTGCCACCCGTACCACCTGTTGTGGACCCAGCGTTCCAGCAGTATCAGGCTTTCTTGCAGTGGCAACAGTTCCAGCAGTTTCAGCAGCAGCAGCAGGGTGCTCAACCGGTTGCGCCTACTGTGGAAGGTGGTATGAAGAGTGGATATAAGCATATGGATAAGTCAGCGGTCAAGGAATTCTCGAGTGAGGTGGGCGAAGCCAAAGAGTTCGATGATTAGTTCCGCTAGGTGGAGAATGTTCTGGAGAAGTTCATATGTGTATCTAAGCATAGGGCTCGTTTTGCAGCACACAAGTTCACGGGTTATGCATTGACATGATGACAGGAACTTGTGGCAACTTACCGAGGCCGGTGGAGATACCATGGGAGGAATTCAAAGAGAAATTCTACATGGAGTTTCTCATTGTTGGTTTCCTAGAGGGGCAGAAAAAGCAGTTTCTGGAGGTGAAGCAGGGGCCAGGCGAGTCGGTATCGGCATTCAGGATCCGGTTCAACATTCTTCTCTCTTACACCAAGGATTTTGTGCCCGATGAGGTGGCTAACTGTAGGGGGTTTGTTTGTGCCCAACGCACTGATTTGGCGATAGCTGTGGCTGGTGGAAGGCACAAGACTTGGGAGGCTGCTTGTCAGGCTGAGAGAGTTCAGTTGATCGGGAAGGAGGCTCGGGCAGCCGAGCAGAGGAAGCAGTCTTCTGCTTCTGGACAGAAGAGACAGTACTTTGATGCCAGAGATGCAGACTATTTTGGTGGACAGGGTTCTTCTTACCGAGGTTCGAAGAAGTCCCGAGGGCAGAGCTATCAGGGTGGACCAGGCAGATCCTCAGGAGGACGGTCCTATCAGTCTGGATCTCAGGGACGGGGTTCCTCGGCACGATTTTTGGGTACATGTTGGTATTGCAATAAGCCGAGACACCAGAAGTCAGCATCTTACAAGTGGATTAGAGATAGTGGTGGCAATGGTTCCCAGTATACAGTGCAGAGTTCAGTAGCTAGTGGTGATGCTTCTTTTGGACCGAACAGGGGTAGCAGATTGCAGGGTCGAGGTCGTGGGGGTTCTAGAGCTTCGAACCGCGGGGGTGCGACTCGGAGTGCTGCAGCTCCTAGGGTTTATGCCATCACCCGGGAGGAGGCTGCGGATGCCCTAGAGGTTGTAGTTTGTACATTTATGGCTTTCGGTCAGTATGCACATGCTTTAGTTGATCCAGGCTCAACGCACTCTTTTGTATCACGTGCATTCATGACCACGCAAAACATAGAAGATGATAACCTTAGTAGACCCCTGAGACTCCGTTAACCCACAGGTGATATAGCAGTTGTTGATCGAGTTTGTAGAGATGTATCGATAGAGTATGACAGTGAGAGTTTCCCTTCTGATCTTACAGTCATGAACTTGGGAGAGTTTGATGTTATCTTCGGCATGGATTGGTTGTCCAGACACCAGGCAGTAGTTGATTGTTGGGCCAGGGAAGTTTCTTTTTCTTCTCTGTTGGGGCGAAGAATGGTGTTCGTTGGGGAACAAAGAGCCCTACCGGCGTGCTGTATCTCGCCAATTCAAGCATTCAGGAGGATCCGAGAGGGTTGTGATGCTTTTCTAGCTCATGTGGTCGATTCTTCGGTGCCAGTACCGAGAGTGGAGGATATTCCGATTGTTCAGGAGTTTCCTGATGTATTTCCTAATGATCTACTTGGGTTACCTCCGGAGCGGGAGGTGGAGTATACAGTTGACTTGGTACCGGGAGTTGCACCTATTTCTATACGGCCCTACAGAATGGATCCGACAAAACTTCAAAAGTTGAAGAAACAACTGGAGGAGTTGTTGGATACGGGTTTTATTAGACCGAGAATCTAACATTGAGGTGCCCCGGTCTTGTTTTTGAAGAAGAAGGATGGCAGTATGCAGAAGTGTGTGGACTATAGACAGTTGAACAAGGTGACTGTGAAGAACAAGTATCCTTTTGCCTAGGATCGATGACTTGTTCGATCAATTGTAGGGTGCATCTGTATTCTCGAAGTTGGACTTGTGTTCGGGTTACCATCAGATTTGGATTGTAGAGCAAGACATACCGAAGACTGCATTCCGCCTCGGTATGGTCATTATGAGTTTGTGGTTGTTCCGTTTGGGCTGACGAATGCACCGGCAGTGTTCATGTGTATGATGCAATAGGTCTTCCATGAATTTCTGGACCGGTTTGTGGTAGTGTTCATCGATGATATTCTGGTCTACTCGAGTAGTAAGGCCGAACATGAGGACCACTTGAGACAAGTTTTGCAGAGGTTGAGAGAAGAATAACTCTATGCCAAGCTCAGCAAGTGCGAGTTTTGGTTAGATGAGGTCGCGTTTCTTGGGCATGTTGTGTCTGGTGAGGGTATTAAGGTAGACCCGACCAAGATTAAGGCAGTCATGGATTGGGAGCCACCGAAGAATGTACCTGAGATACAAAGTTTTCTTGGACTTGCTGGTTATTACCGGAGGTTCATTGAGGGTTTTTCCTTAATAGCGGGTCCCATGAGTACTCTCCTAGAATAGCTGGCATCCGTCTTATCCGTGCATCTATGAATCCAACCCACCCTCACAATGGGACAAGTCTAAACCTCAACGCTAGGCTTATATGTCCTCTTTCGCGCTTTTGAATTCTTCTGCTGGTCAAGTTCGACCTGTTGTTAATGTTAATTAAGAAACGACCCCATAAGCTTTCGCTTTCACGTCTCTCTAAAATTGCAGTCATGGGAAAATCTTGGTTTATTTTGAGCGATGGGACCGAGGATATGAAAATCGGATGCTATAGAGGAAGATTCCGCCTTTTAATGTCCATTTTCCTAGCATTTTTGGTTTAAGACTGCATGAACCCATTCCTTTTAGAGAATTCCCGTGCTTGGGAGTTCCTGATGATTAAATAAACCAAGATTTTCCCATGACTGCAATTTTAGAGAGACGTGAAAGCGAAAGCCTATGGGGTCGTTTCTGTAACTGGATAACAAGCACCGAAAACCGTCTTTACATTGGATGGTTTGGTGTTTTGATGATTCCTACTTTATTGACCGCAACTTCTGTATTTATTGTCGCTTTCATTGCTGCCCCTCCAGTAGATATTGATGGTATTCGTTCGAGGAACCCTGGATACTGTCGGAGTAAGGGGTCGCCAACAAGGGCGTTCTAGTGCGTTGTAGATTCTTATCCAAAACTTGTATCATTTGATGATGCCTATTATTAATTATTAACCCCCTTTGATTTCTATTGACAACAATATATCAAATATATATAATCCGATCCGGGGAATTCGATCTTATTTGCGGATCACCTATGTCCTTAACGGGATGGTATTGACTTTCATACAGGTGCTGCATGGCTTTCGTCAGCTCGTGTCGTGAGATGGTTAAAAAAGAAAAATTTCCTCTTTTTTTTTCTTTATTTATAAGGAATTAAATTTTAAAGGAATACTCTCTCATTTCTATTAATGAAATAAATTGGATAGCTATATGAGTGAAGAAAAAACCGCTTCCAAATTTGCAGTAAAAAAATGGAGACTGACGGGCCGGCCATAGGTTCGAATCCTGCCACCTTTCTTGTGGATCATCCTGTGGTTACCGGATGATGGGAATAACAAAGCAGAAATTTTCAAATGAGCACGGAATGTCAATATATGAATTGTTTCATTATTCGTTATTTCCGGGTCTTTTCGTTGCATTCACTTATAACAAGAAACAACCACCAGCGTTTGGTGCAGCACTTGTTAGTTTTACGGGGTATGCCTTATATACTGCTTTTGGACAACCCTCCCAACAACTAAGAGATCCATTCGAAGAACACGGGGACTAGTTGAAGTAGAGGGCCTCCCAATATTAGGGGGCTCTTAGCTTTACTTCAATTCTTTAGTTTAATTAAATTCAGATAAACGGCATCCCCTCTTAGTTTTAAGTAGGTGGAACCAATCTGTTTTGGTTCTTCTCCACATTCTTACCGAGTGACCCGGTAATTTGCCTATGATTTTTTCAACTGATATTTCGATATAGAAAGATCTCCTTATTTCTTCACCGCGGAATAGTCAACCCGTTTGCCAAGCATAGTTTGACTAAATCTTCCCTCTTTTCCTTGAAGTATATCTGAAAATGACTTGTAAACCCTTTTCTGACGGTCTCTCATTGGTTGTCCATGGAGTCCATTATCAAGAAGTGCATCTACAGCTTCTTGTACCAATTTCTCCTGACACATTACTAAGCCCCTTGGGACTGAGCAGAGGCTGAAGTGCCCTCCTTCGCAGAACCCGTAATCAACTTAGAAGCCAATTGAACCTTAGCAGATGGTTTTTTCAAAGGAGAACCCGGTGACGCCTTGGAGTCAGAACGCAACCGGGGACTATTAACACGGGGATTTAAGTCTGGAGGGCGGGCAAGATGATGGGGTACAGTTTCTATAGCTTTCGTCTCTCAGTGTCAGTGTTGGCCCAGCAGAGTGCTTTCGCCCTCGGTGTTCTTTCCGATCTCAACGCATTTCACTGCTCCACCGGAAATTCCCTCTGCCCCTACCATACTCCAGCTTCACAGTTTCCAACGCCTGGTAATGTAGAAAAGAACCTAGACCAAGAGAGAGAAAGAAAGCAACTTCTCATTATGTCCTTTACATAAGGCTATAAGCACCCCTCCGGAAATGTCTCAATAATAATAAAGATAGAAGGGCAGAACGAAGAATATCATTATATACGCTATTTGATGTACGAAATCTAGCTCAACATCCAGAGATGGAGGGACAAAATACTATTGGGCAACAAATTAATGTAACTTGTGAAGTACAGCAATTATTAGGAAATAATCGAGTTCGGGCTGTAGCTATGAGTGCAACAGATGGTTTAACCCGCTTAACGGGGATTCTTTCGCTCGCTTCGGTGCTTCCTGCTGTTCGTCGCTACGCAATTTAGGGATATCGCTGGAAGACTTGCAACAATTCAGAAAGAAATAAGTTAGGTACGAAGTCACTCGAGCAAAGCGAGAGGGCGGTGCTCGAGCAAAGTGAGAGGTTAGCCGGGGCTTCTTCCTCGAGTCCTGTCATAATCGCGCACTCGACGAAAGAGCTTTACAAGCGGCATTGCCCTTCTTCACTCACGCGATATTGCTGGAATCAAAAAGAAAACAGAAGGAAAAAGAATAAAAAAAGAAGTCAAAACAGTCAATAAAAAAAGATGGAAGGTCCCAGATTCAAAATGAAGAAATTAAGACTTGAAAAAATCTTTCGGATTCTCGAAAACAAAGCTGTTGAGGAAAGACTGTACCTTTGTTTGGAATGATTGTTGTTAGAAGAGTTTTGAGGAGCTGAAGAGTCGGTTTACTTCTACACCAGTTTTGAGTGTTTTGAGACCCGAAGTGGAGTACACGGTGTTCAGTGATGCTTCTGGTTTGGGCTTGGGATGTGTTTTGATGCAGGAGGGTCGGGTGATTGCTTATGCCTCCACGTAGTTGAGAACTCATGAGAAAAAATATCTGACCCATGATCTGGAGTTAGCTGCTATGGTCTTTGCCTAGAAAATCTAGAGACACCTTCTGTACGGTGAGGAGAGTCGGATTTTCATAGATCACAGGAGTTTGAGGTACATCATGACCCAAAGGGAGCTTAATATGAGGCAAACGCTGGATTGAGCTTCTGAAGGGTTATGATTGTACTATCGAGTACCATCCAGGCAAGGCCAATGTTGTTAAAGATGCATTGAGCCGGAAGAGAGTGGCTTCGGCGGATGAGGACCCGGTTTCTTATGCTTTTTCCTTAGTGGAGCTGAGGTCGTTGGATGCACAGTTGGAGGTGGATGTCACTGGGGCGTTGCTAGCCAGTTTGAGCATCCGATCGACCTTGCGGGATAAGAACATTGAGTTGCAGTTTGGTGATCCTTTTTTAGCAGAGTTGCGAGACAAGGCTCTCGGGGGGGAGAGTTCTAGTTTCTATGTCCGGGAGGATGGTGCTTTGATGACCGGTGATCGGTTGTGTGTTCTGGATGTCGATGATATGAGAAGATGGATCATGGATGAAGCGCACAATGCGCCATATGCTATGCATCCGGGTAGCACCAAAATGTACCAGAACTTGAAGAGTCATTATTGGTGGCCCGGGATGAAGAAGGATGTTGCAGAGTTTGTGGCTCATTGTATATCTTGTCAGCAGGTGAAAGCCAAGCATCAGGCTCCTGCCGGCAAGTTGAGATCTTTGACTATTCTGCAGTGGAAGTGGGAGCATATCACTATGGACTTTATGATCGGGTTACCGAGGACCCGGGGTCGACATGATTCCATCTGGGTCATTGTTGAAAGATTGACCAAGTCAACTCATTTCCTTTCGATTCAGCAAACGGATACAATGGATAAGCTGGCGAGGTTGTATGTTTCGGGCATTGTCCGTCTACATGGGAGTTCCACTATCCATTGTGTCGGACAGGGATCCAAGGTTTACTTCCCACTTTTGGATGAGTTTGCAGTCAGCTTTGGGTACTAAGCTGAACTTCAATACTGCATTCCATCCGCAGACCGATGGATAGTCGGAGAGAACAATACAGACATTGGAAGATATGTTTAGAGCCTGTATGCTCAACTTTAGTGGTTCTTGGGATGAGACAGGTGGTTGGTACGGACCTAGTCCAAGAGACTGTTGATCAGATCGAGGTAGTCAAGCAGTACATGAGAGTTGCCCAAGACCGACAAAAGAATTTTGCTGATAAGCATCGTCGGGAGATGGAGTACAGTGTAGGCGATAGAGTTTTCCTTCGGGTTGCTCTTTTGGAGAGGTGTTATCCGGTTTGGGAGGAAGGGCAAGTTGAGCCCTCGTTATATTGGTCCATACGAGATCATGGAGCGGATTGGTCCGCTGGCCTTCAGATTGGCTTTACCGGAGGAGCTGTCGCGCATACATGATGTATTCCATGTTTCGATGCTAAGGCGTTATCGGTCTGATCCTAGTCATGTTGTATCCCCGACAGAGGTGGAGGTTTTTGAGGATTTGACCTATGTGGAGGTTTTTGAGGATTTGACCTCTGTTGAGGAGCCGGTGGAGATTTTGGCTCACGAGGTGCGGCAGTTGAGGAGTCATACCATTTCTATGGTTCGGGTCAGATGGAGCCTTCATTCCCCGAATGAGGCTACTTGGGTGGTTGAATCCCATATGAGAGAGCAGTATCCATATTTGTTTTGACTTTTTCTTGCCTTATAAATTTCGAGGACAGAATTTTTAATAAAAGGGGTGGAACTGTAACCCCCCGGATTTTCATAATTTAATTTATGAAATTTTTGGAATTTTTATTCCAATTTTACCCTTGAGGAATTTCCAAATTTTTGGTTATGGAAATAAATTATTTTCCTTGGAAATGGTGATTTTAAGTTGGCATTATAGGGGGTTTGAGTTTCGCCGGAAATGGGAACTTGTTTCGGGGTGAAACGGGGTTTACCGTAGTTCAAAGCAAAACTACATCATTTTGGTTAAAGGGGAAAAAAAATGTTGAAAACGAAACGACGTCGTTTTGGCCAGACGGGTCAAAACCCTAACCCTCCCCTCTTCTTTCTTTTCTTTCTTCTTTTCTCTCCTCTCCTCTCTTCCTCTCACCGCATCACTCTCTGTCTCTCTCTCTCTCTCTTTCGCGATCTCCATCCGTTCCTTCCTCTCCCCAAATCGTTCCTTGATGTTCCATAAACACCAATCGCCGCCGCCCCTTGTTCTCTTTTCCTCTCCACACTCCGCGAACCGCCACCATCGCCGTTTCTCTCGCCGCGATTGGTGCACGTCGCCGCCGCCACTGCAGTCGGGAAGGGAAGAAGTCTCGAGCACAGGTGAGTTCCTCGCTCCTTCTCCTCTGTCTTCTTCTCTCTTTTCTTCTTGGTTTTGTTTTTCTCAGCTTGTGTGTTGATGTCGTTGTTGATGGGTTCTGGTTTGGTGTTTGTGTTGGGTTCGGCGGCGGATGATGCGTGTGGCTGTGTGGTTGTGGTTGATGGCCGGCTTTTAGCTCGGGATCGTGTTTGTTTTGTCTCGGGTCTGTGTGTGTCGTGTGGTGTTGTTGGTTGGATGGTTGCGGGTTTGTGGGTGTTCGGCTTGGTGGTTCTATGGGTGGTCGGGTCTGTGTGGTTTGGGTGTCGGCAGTGCTGTGGTGTTGCTCAGGTTGACTGCTGCTCGTGTTGTTAGCATCAGTGGTTGGAATTGGCTTTGCAAATCCTTGCAGGTTCGGGTTGAACACTAGTTTTCTGGGTAAGGATCCTTTGTCTTAAATTCTTTTCTAGTTTCGATTTGTGATGCTGCGGGGATTGTATGGAAGAAGGCAGTTTTTTGTGTTGCTCATTTTGGAGCTGTTGAAAATTTTCCGGCGAAGTTGGCCGGAATCCGGCGATGACTCAGGTGCACTCTGGTGGACAGAATTCCTTCCTCGGCCATATACGGTATTTTCCGGTTAAGTCTCGGTTGTGTCTTTGTACATAATTCATGGGATATTTTGAGGATATTTACATGATGATTATTATGAGTTCAGTGGAAACCGTGAGCGGGGAGGGAGTGTGTGTGGCCGAAAACTTACCGACACGAGTAGAACCTTATGTCAAAAACACTTGGGATCGGAAATAACTTTAGATCGGTATTTTGGTAAAACCGGGCCAGGCCCAACTAACTAATTCTAAGGCCTTAAGACGTTTTATGGACTAAAGATGTGGGCTCGAAGCCCAATGACATAATTGGTTAACTTTTGGACTTAAGTAACGGGCTTTAAGCCCAACTTCATAATTTGATGATTGTGGACTTTGGGAAATGGGCTTTAGGCCCGAGATTCGATTTTGGACTTAGATGGGCTTAAGCCCGGTGAATCTTTAGTACCTGATTTGTTAGAGTTTAGGTGAGAGAACACCTTTGTTGGACTTAGACCCTGAAACATCATAATCTACTAATTAGGATCGGGTTTTACTCAGTTGAGCATTTAGTTATCATGCATGCATGGTTTGGTTGTAATTGTTTTGTAATTATTGTGTGTGCCGGTATTCAGGCACGGGTAATACCTCGGGAACTGAAGGATCTGTCTTGGGGAAAGCTCCACAGAATAATCGTCATTGATGTGACTTTATAAGTCTTTTTATGTTCGTTTGCATGTGCTTGTTGGTTTGGTTTGTCTGAGTTACATGCCTTGTTTGCTAACATATTATGATTTGTATTGTGTGCCGGTGTGTTACTACTTGTCGGATGAGCATGATTTGTTTAACTGTTATGAGATATAACATGTGGTATGATTTTGGGTGAACTATTTGATGTATTGTGGGTTTGAAACCCGGATGCTTGATTTAGTGAATAATTCACACAACCCTGATAAATCATAACTTATGGCACACATGGACTCTTAAGTATGAATAAGAATAATACACAATAAAAGAAACACTACTGTGGGCTGATGACCAGTTGGTTCGAGCAGGAAGTGATACCCCTCGGAATTGCATGCGGGATAGCATGGTATATGCGGTTTAGTATATGGGTCTGTGAGGACCGGTTCTACCTCTCCCTTTCTACCTCCCTCTTTCTCTTTGTCTGTCTCTCTCTCTCTCTCTGTGACTGTATTTGGGCTATATGCCTGGTTATATTGCGCTTACGCCCTGGTTGTCTCATGAGACGGTACCGAGCTCGACGCACACAGTAGAGGGCCCTGAATAATAAATATAGTAGTAAAATTAACACACAAACAGATTTAAAACATAAATTGTCTACTTATATGTTGTTGGCATGTTAGTACTAGTTATTGTGTGTTTCCTTACTAGTGCTTGTTTCTCTACACTCCTTTCGAGCTTTCTTTGCACACCTACATAACTAGATTTATACTGAGTAGGCGACTCACATTATCGCCACCGTTGTTTTTCAGACCCTTAGTTAGCGTGCTGCTACCATTTTCCTTTCCGGAGTACGGTCGTGGATATCCCAGCAGGTAGCTGTGCCTCTTCTCCCGGTTGGATCCATAAAGCCGACATGCATAACATTTTTCTTCTCTTGATGTTACTTTGTTTTCATCTTCCGCTGCATGTCGATCTTGTCTTTATTACATTGTCGGCGGTTTGCCGGGATTTGATACATGATGTTGTTTCGGCGGATTTGCCGGGTTTGCTTACGGCTTGATAAGCCGGTTTATTCTTGTTCCTTTATGACATCTCAGTTTAATAAGGTTCACGGATAATGTTTTGGCATTGATTTACGTATCCCGGGTTTCAGGGGTATTTTGGTTAATTTTTTTATTTAATTATTTTATTTTGTAAACTGGGGATACGGGCGTTTCATATACCCATACAAGAATAATTAAATCGTACGCAATAAAGTTTTATAAAGTTACGAAGAAGTAAGGTGGGGATGAAAAAACCAAGATAATAGGACAGTGTAAATTTTAAAAATATTAACAACAAAAAGAAAAGATAATACTTTATAGAATACTTGTAAGAGTTAAAAAAAAAATGAAGGACTAGAAAAGAATAGAAATAAGTAATTTGTGAGAGCACAAATCAGCAGTAGCATAAGGCCGTCCCTAGCCATAATCAAAGAAAGTATTATTTTTTATTTTACTTTGTTGTATGTTGGGTAAGTAAAACAACATTAATTTTGGCAGGAGATACTCTGAATTAATGACGTTCTAATTTCCTTGACCCCAAAAAACAAACTTTCCCTCTTACTTGCATAATTACGCACAACACGCCTCCCAACCCTACGATACAGTACTTGAAACATGGATTAGTATTAAATAGGGTGTATAGAATTTTTTTTCTTATTCTTAGGAATGTAGAACACTTCATGTCCCATCTGCGTTGATTTTTCCATCTCGCGATTGCAATTGAGAAGCAAAGAATAAATAAAAACAGAATACAAGACTTTTAGGAAAAGGAGAGAGAGTGAGAGAAGAGAGAATAGAATATATAAGTTGAACAAGACACACCTTAATTTGGAATTTACGCAAAATAATTTTAAGTTCCAATACCTTATGAGAGAATACGAGAACAACTAAAAAATTATTCAACCCTAGTTTAGTATTCATAGACAAAATTAGTATCATAAATGTGGATACAATTGAGTTTGTTGGGATATTTTAGTTTTTAGTTTCGATAGTGAGCCCAATTTTACTTGAAAAGCGGTAGGTGAAAACTTAAAATTTATTTGGTTGGAAGCTTAAAATGTGGGACCCAAGCAGGTTGTTGGTTAAAAATTTTAAATCTATTTGATTGAAAAATTAAAAACTTGGAGAAAAATTTACTTGGCAGGTTAAATTTACAAAATTCTTTTAGTGGGCTACTACCTCTCAAATGTAAAAGATACTTACATCATGAACAAATTATTTTATATATTTTTTATTAACTTTCCACGTATACCTATATTTGAGAATGTCATTGTACCCTTCTGACCTAACGACTGCTACTAAATACCAACACGGGACTTTTCAACATGTTTTGTCATCGGAGAAAATATTTATAATGTTCCACTTTAAATTAGTAATATTATTCTAAGAATTTTATTAACATTATAACTTAAACTATACATACCAATAGGAAATAAATTACAAATTGTAAAAACATAGAAATTTCATAATTTAGACAGTCTAAATTTACGCATAGGAAGACAACGCAAGTAAAAACGTTAATTGAAAATTATCCTTGTAATTCTTTTAAATTAGGTAAAAATACTGTATTATTTTAATTAATTTAAATAAATAGGATTTAAAAATAAAAATATTTATGGAATGAATAAGCAGCGGTTTAAGCGGCGGCCTTCGTGGTTTGTTACTTTCGCTCCGATCTCCCATGGTGGCGGCGCTCGTCGACATTGTTGCATAATATTCTTACACTCATTTTCGGTCCATTTTAAGGTTTTTTATTTGCAAACTTTATTTTATTTATTTTCTTGCATTTTCTTCTTTTTATATTGATAATCCCTTTATCCTAGTGTCCTAGTGTCTTTGTGAAAGCATGTCATCTAACCTAGGAACGGGATGGCGATACTTTATCGTTATTTTTTTGAATGCTCACCAATCAACACACATGCGCCATGTCCCCTCCTTCTTTGGCACAAAAAACACTAGTACAACATATGGAGAGAGGTTGATGCAAGTGATGGAACTATGGCCTTGCCACAAGGTCCAATCACAAGGAAGACATCAAGAATGTTGAGGACTCAACTTCTAAACCATGTTCAAACTTTGATCAACACGGAACTTCAAGAGGATACTGTGATCAAGCTTGAGAGGGAGCTGAAATTGAAGGCTACTAATCTTCTGTCAATTATCGAATAATTGACTCAAGAGCTGGAGGAAGCCTAGTCGACTTTGGTTGTTGTCCATTGGACCAAGTCGACATATCTATCTTTGATTATTTCTATTTTGCCGATTTTTGTATAAACAATACTTACGGAATCGGCTTGAGTTTATTTTGTTATTTTGTTATTTTTGGGTCAAGTCCATTGTTAATTAGTTGATTAATGTGGGCTTAAGTTGATTGGGTTTTATTGTAAAGGATTTATTTAGCGTCCAACTCATGTGGGCTCAAATTAAAACCTAGTCTATTTGGGTAGTTTGATGTCGCACCTAAAAATACTGTCTATTTGGGTCGGCACCTAAAAATTCTGGAAAAGTCAAAAACCTATGTTGACTTGGGTTTTGGGTTAGTTTAGACGACCTAGGGTTAGTCTAGATGATGATTTGGCTTGTTTAGGGAGTAGTATTAAACACTTTCTTTTCTACGTTATTAGGGTTAGGCGTTTTATGAATAAAAATTATCTTTGTGAGATTTCTTCAGGTTTTGAGTGATTCAACCTACACAAGAGTGCTGACTCTCTTGTTCCTTGAGTGCTGATTCTCTTGGATTATTCTAGGGATTTGAATTTCAATTTCAGGTTTCTAATTTATTTGAGAGATTCTAATTCATTGCTGATTTTCTGTTCTCTTGCTGATTAGTGTTCAAGCAATTGGCGCCACCGCTGTGTAATTGTTGATTTCTTGTTCTCTTCATGCTTATTTGGGGGAAGTAAGTATTGGTGATTTCACAAGTTTGATTGAGGATTGAAAGATCAGGACCATAAACCTGATTTGGGGATTTCTAGTGTTGACTCAAGGGAATGTCGTATCATCTTTTGGTAGCGGAGCTTGAGGTTTTTCAATTAATCATATCCCTTTATTTGTTTCTGTTCTTTGTGTTTTTGTTGTTTTTGTGGTTAGTTCTTCTTTGTTCTTCAATTTTCTGTGTTTTTCCCTTTATTACACCCTAGTCGATTTCTGTCAAAATAAAAAAGTGTTCATCGTTACTGTTCACCGATTACTATTCATCGGTGTTACTGTTCACAAAAAAAAAAAGAGTCTTTGTGTTGTCGACATATTATATAAATAAAAAAGAAGAAATCGATTTGGTTACTAGGGATTGGAAGAATTGGGGATTTGTTATTGGAATTGGAGTTTTGGTTGATTTGGAGTGTTGTTGATTGTTTGGAATTGTTGGATTGTTAGTGGAAGTTTGGAGTTTTGCCTTGCAGGTTGTTGATTTTGTATGTCTGCTCATATACAAAATTTTACTGTTGATTCTGGAATTTAACATATTCTGCCGAATTTTGGTTTCAGCTCACCTAGGAAATTTTTTCTACTGTTTCTGGAATTTAGTGCATTCTGCCGAATTTTGGTTTCAGCTCACCTACAAAATTTTCCTGCAGGCTCAGGTTTACTTTCTTCTTGTGTTTTTGTTGTGTTTTTCTTATGTTGAGTAATTGTTGTGTCATAATTACTTGACTTACCAATATTCTTTCACATACATACTCTTGTCCTTGTGTGTGATATTTCTTTTCTTTCTTGGAGTCTTACTTGCCTCTAGTTTTCGTTAGCCAATCTTTCGTTGCTTAGGATTTCTTTGTGTTCTTTATAGTCATTTAACTGATTTTGTTGCTTGAACTTGTTTATTTAGATCCTGACTAATAATCTGAAGTTGAATCAAAAGGGGTAAAAGGCTGAGAGTTTACATCCATTGCCAAGAGAGCATACACAGGAGTGCAAACACTGTGAGGATTTGTTTTCCATTAACAAGTTTTTGCAGGTATAAGCATCATGTCAAAGACCTCTAGTAGCGTTGAAGGAGAGATGAATTTGGCTTCAATAGTGGAGGCGTTGGATAGGATGACTGCTCAGAATGCATAGAATATGCGAACAATCAATGCTAAGATTGACTGCCAATCTAGGGAACTTAATGCCCGTCTGGAGAGACAAGAGCAAGCAGTGCAGGAGCTATCCGAAAGCATTGGGGTGCCACCTAGACGAGTTGGTGCTGCAAAACAAGCATAAGCTGCACGTCCTGGAGCACAAGAAGCACCAGCTAGGGAAGAGCAAGTGGAAGAGAGGAAAGAATTGGAGGATGACAATGATGAGGATGAGGTTATTCAGAGGGCACGAGTGGGTCGAAGAGGTGGAAAACTTGGCAACTATAGGCCAAGGTTGGATCGGCCATACCTACTACCACCTAAACTCGTATAATAGGTTAGATAAGCAACAATAATTGAAATTACAAAATTTTAATATCCTTCTGTAGATCTTCTCCTCCCTCTTCATTCTACAGTACTGAAAAAACTACAGCAAGTCCAATGAAAACCAATAATAATATTCAATCAGTATAAAGTTAAAAAAGGGAGGAGATGGAAAAAAAGTATAGGTTGTCATTGGCAGTAACTCTGCATTGTTATGTAGAGTTCTGATTCACTCTAAATTTTATTTTACACTACCATAAGCTTAGAGGGAGAGAATTGATAGACAAAAGAGCAAGAAAGCTTTAATGCACAAAAGAGGATGTTATTCTACTTCCAACAAATTGTGTACGGAATTCCAATCAACATGGGATATAATGTTGAAGTTTTCCTGAACAAAATTGTTAATGGAAAATTTTGCAGATTGTATGATAATGGAGAGGTCATAGAATTTGAGATCCTTAACAATAAAGGCTGCATATTTCCTTACAGAGAAAGCTTGTTTTTACGTGGTGAGTAAAAATTCAAGTAAGGAAAAATATATTATTCCATATGCTATAAAGTGTTAGTTTTGTAGAATGGCTCCACCCATATACTTTATTTTGGGATCAAATTATTTGTCGCATTACATGCACGTAATAAAATCAAACTTTCTTTATCTATATATCTGAATTGAAAAATTATAAGTTATTGCACTGATATCATATATTAGCATTCACACGTACTTTGTGGGAAATATGTTTTAAAATTCGAGTAATATCAGTTGTCTGATGATTTTTTTTATTTTAATTATGTATTCTTATTTGTACTTGCCTAATTAAATGACACCTTTTCAGTTTTAGTAGTAACATTCTCTATTCAATTTTTAATTATCATTTTTAAAGTAAAAAGCTCATCATAGAGAAGCCTCCGATGCTTAAGTTAGAAAGGATGATGATTGCTTATAGATTTTCTATAGAGTGTAAGAGATAGAGCATTTGTGTAAAGAAGAGTGTCTATTTTGTTGAATACCCCAACCCTCTATTTATTGGGGTTTCTAGCCTATCCTGAGCTCTAGGTGGCTATTGGTGTTCAGGTAAAGCTGATAATAATGCCAGTAACTCCCATGCCTTTAATCAGTACATAATGTGGTTCATAAATTTGGTAACTCCTGGTTTAAATAGAGAACTAATATGTCTTAACTCCCTATTTGGTCAGCTGCTTACTCCCTATTTGGTCAGCTGCTTATTCCCTAATTTAGGGTCATTTATTGCAGTTTTAATTATAATATAATGATCTGCCATCAATTATAATAAGGCCAGGTCATCCACTCCATGCTGAGGACCTCCGCACACGCTGGTAGCTTGAATCAACACTAAAAGCATTATCCTACCATGCACTATCTGATCCCAATAATTTGGCTTTGGCCATTTATTAGGCTTTTTAATTGCCTTAAGTCTCTTGCCTCCTTAAACTTTGGACTTTATGGGGCTATAAGTAGCACCTTGCAATCATTTGTCCTTCCAAAATTCTCACTAGCAAGAAAGGCTTGCATTTTCTAGGTTAGGAGAAAGAATCTTGCAATTGTTGTCTTTCTAGAATTTTTTCTAGCCAAAGAGCTTGAATTTTTCTGACTTGAGAAATGAAACTTGCTCAATATGTGTCGTGCAACGCATGTGAGAGATAGGATGCATCACCTCCAAGTACGAACTTTCCAGGACTCGTCGTTCTCTTGAGGCCAAGTCAAGGGCCTTGTACTCTACCCGAAGGGCTTTTTGGTCCCTGGAGCGCCGATTCGGAGACCTCTAGGAGGAGAAGACCATCTTGAAGTTCCAGCTGGATGAACTAAGATTGAAGTTGGATTTAGTTGAGCTTGAGGCGGGTTTCCTGTGGCGGCGTGCAATGTAACGCCCCGAATTTTCAATTATTATTATTTTTATTAATTATGAATATTTTATTGGAATTTTTGATCAAGGGAATTTATCTTTTCTACATTTATTGACGCCATTGCAACGAAATTTTCAATTTTAACTTGGGAATAATTACTCATTTAATTTTTTTCTGAAAGAAATATGTTGTAAGGTATGAAACACATTGTTTGATGTAGTATCATCCAAAATGACATAGTTTAGGATGTGCCAAAGCATTAAACACAGGGGATTGTGTTTGACCATGCATTTAACCAAAGGAGTGTGATAAAGTATGGTTATGACAATGGAAAGAAAAAAAAAAAGAAAAGAAATGTTGTCGTTTTGACACCATTCAAACTTAGAGTTCCCTACCTGGGTATAAACCCATTATTTCTTCCCATTTTCCATTTTTCCGTGGCCACACCAAACCGAAAACAAGAAAAGAAAAACTACTCCTAACTTACCTAACTCTCTCTTTCTCTCAGTTTCAGTTTCTCTCTATAGTTTCCACCATTTTTCTTCCTTGGAAAACCACGACCGCTAACCACAAGTGGCTGCTGCCACTTCTTAAATCTTGCCTTTGCATGCCGCTGCCCACCAACAGGGAATGAAAGGCTTGTCCCGATTGAGTCTGTGTCGGGGTTGGTGAATCGCAGCCGTTCTTGCTCACCGTCGCTTAGGGTTTTGATGCTTATGGTTTATGGGTGCAGTCCTCGGTAAGCCATTGAGTCTATTATATAGAATTTGATTTGGGTGACTATAAATTGAGTAACAACGATAACAATAATAGTTCAGGTGTTGGTTAAATTTGCTTTTATAAGATCATTTTCACATATATCTATTTAATTATGATATCACTAGTTCAAGTTATCTTTCGTGAACGAGTGCATGTCTCCCACTATCTCGCTTAGTGTTAGTTGCTTTAATTTGTTTCAATGTATAACTAGTAGGCTCATTCGGGTGAAATAAGGATATTGTGGACTGAGGTTTGCGTCATGCTTATCATCGTGTAGGCCATTTGATTAATATTATTTCTGAATTTTATACTTTCAAGTCAAGGCTTGTACACATGAATAAGTTTTCGTTAGACCATTATTTTATCCATATAGTCGTGCTAGGCCATAGACACGTCTTAGCAATTGATCAACTACTTTATAATTTGTTTCAAGGCAACTGGTTTTCCAAAGGATCAAATTTTGGTTGGCTAATTTGATACTATTGGACAGAAAGTTTGAATGCTTGTTACGGTTGAATATTAAATCCTTGAGAAGAACCATTTACATTGTGATGTATTGCCACAGGTCTAGTTTGGTATGCGACTTCTGTCGTTCTTTTTAATGAACCATTAATTTTATGCTCAGGCTACTATAGGCTAATAAAATTTAGCATTTGGATTGTCTTAATGTAAGCCAACATTTTGTCTTTTTAATTTGATTTCTACTGTATATGTCTTGGTGCAAGGCTAATAACCCAAAAAGGATCTATTTTTCTGAGATGTGTTATAAAACGTGATTAAATGGACGTCACTGTGCATGACTATTCCACCTACCCCATCCTTGTATTTATACACGAAACACATAATGAAAACAGTGAGAGCAATCACTAAGCTCGGTTCTCCATTCTTTCTCTCTTCTTTCTTCCTTCTCTCCCATTTTCCTTCAGTGAATTTTTCCAATAAACACTCAATATTTACAACAGGTTATCAGCACAATAACGTCTCTACCCCGAGCATACCGTGCTTACACGATGATGAAACAAGTGCAGAGAAATCTAAGGAACAGCAGCAGCGTTTTCCTCTTACAAGGAAAACTTCAATAAAGGAAAAAGCAGCAGCGAAGCACTAACCTCGTGACAGAGTACATAACCTGAGGCGTGCTAGGCACTGTCCTAAAGGAATATTTTGCCTACTGCAAGGTTCCCCCAGGATACAACAGGTTCTTCTACCATAAATGGTAGGATACCAGAGACTACCAAGAAAATATAAATTAGCAACCCAGCAACACAGCAAGATAACATAGGAGATGAGAATTTTGTGAGGGAAAATAAATGAAACATGGAAGAGAATTCTTGTTCACAGTGTTGTATATCAATGAATTGAAGAATGGTCTTGTATTTATAGCAAATGAAGGCGAACAACAACGTTAGGAAAAATAATGGCCATTAATTAAGGACCATATTTTTTCCTATAGACCAGATAAACTCAACTTATCCCCTGATTTACTCCAACAGCCAAAAGTTAGTTTTGACTAGGCCATTTACCACGTCAAAACCATGTATCTCTTCAATGTGGGATAATATCATTTTGAAATATATTCCAACAATCCCCCACATATATTTCAAAAGAAAAAGAATCTGTTTGCTGGGTTCTTATTACTAATGAGTGTAATACATCGATCTTGGTGTCCGTAGACTATGAAACAAGTCTAGACCGATAAGTCTTGACAAACCGTGTCAAACAGTGTAACAAATGGTTACTATGAACTGATTGACACTTTGGTAAGTCAGTGTTCTTACCAATCATATTACACCCCCACAATTCTTGGTGTTACCGCAGTTTGGCGCATTACGGCCGTGCGCGTGCCTGGAAATTCATGAATGCTCTAGAGGTGCACATGCAAACACATCCTCATAGGAAAGGCCCCATTCCACACTCATATAGATGATCTCATCAAGTGTATACTGCATATTATACACCACCCGTAAAGGATATGAAGATCATTAAGAGCTTAACTCAGCCTCTCGATCAAATGCAGTCTAGTACTTTTCCTCACACCATAGGAAGGGACAAATATTCAAGTACTAGCAGAACTAAGCAGTGACTTGTTAATACCCATATGAACCTGTTTCACGGGATCTCCGATCACGCAGGTTGGGTTACCATCACTAATTAGTTTCAAACAGGCATAATAAAGTCCCATTCCCCTCGTTGTTTCGTTTATTATTCTTCTTCCCGGGATTTTGTCAGAGGATTGGCCAAATCACTTCTGACTTCCGATAATAAATAGAAATTATTCCATCTCTCAATAGCACTATTATACCATAAGGTATAGATCATATGTGTCTATTTCTCAATACAATTTATTATGATCATGTTGAAATTGCCTCCTCGCAATGGTTTTATTCCCAACGGAATATTCGCTAAGTAATTTCCAATCACTTAGACTCAATGTCAACTAATTCAGAAAATGTATTCTGTCTCAGTTTTACCAGAATTCACAACCTTTTTTTTTACTTAGCTGACTGCGTAAATATAGGCATCACCATAAGTGAACTTTACTCGGTATGAATTAACAAAATTCATTTTACATCACTGTACTTTCAGTTAGTACAATGGAAGTCCACCATGGTATATACCAAAAATTTATGGTATATCTCAAATAATTTATTAAGTCTGCACAAAGCAGCCACATTATCATAGTTGTGATTGTGTATACATCAATGGCTTCATATGCCCACTACTGCAACAAATTCTCAATAAATATGTGCACACTTATATTGAATGTCGGATTCCTTCCATATTTGATTAGGGTTTAAATCATAAGGGGATACACATCAATTTGACATTAATATGTCTAAACTTCATAAGAAGCTCCTCAATTAAATATTTTGCGATAATATTAAGCTACCACCATCCCTTATAAATTTAATCCAAAATATTTGCTTCACCAAATATTAGAATTTAATTAAAAACAAAAAACATCAACCCAATATCATATATAAAAATAGTTGCAAAATTATCATCTTATACACAATCAGTCATATATGAATTCTGATAAATTTCATAGTGCCAAATTTAGGCATCACATGCACATAATTTTATTTTCTTGAAATTCTCAAACTCAAGAGAGAACCATCATTAATTAGCACCCGATCACATATTGTGACTCATTTTTTTTAAAAAAAAATTCAATAAAAAAAAATTTCACATAAGTTTTCCTTCTCAAAATTAAGGAAATAAAACCCCCACATTTTTTAAAAATTTCATATAACTTAAATTTTCACAATAAATCTCACTAAGAGATGACAAACTTATATATAAAATATATCTGTAAGCACTTTTGATGGATAAACCCCCATGATAAATTAAATAAGAATAATCTCACATAAAATTGTTCAATAAATATTTTTCATATCACAAATTCATAAATTTGTAAACCAAAATTATCTCTGTAAAAATTGATCACAAAAACCTTTAATAAGCATATTACCGCTTATTATTCTAACTAGACATTAATCCCAATTTTAATGATCACAACACAAATATCATCTCCTAAGACAAAAATTAATTTTGAGTTAGGAGGATTTTTATTTTTTATTTTATTTTTACACTGAAAATAAAATCATTTGACTCTCCACAATGAGTAACTTTATTTAATTTAGGATTAGTATTCACCTAATGCTTGTATACAAATTTTTATCAAAAAACATACCTCTCACCCAGCTAAATTTCCTTCTCTCATTTTCCTCATCTGCAACCTTAATTTCCTCTTTGCACCTTTTAGTTTCTCCCCCACCAATAGCTTTGTCAAAGCAAAAATAAAAATTGTAAGTACAATTTTAATATAAGAGAAAACTAAAAGACAAAAAAAATATAAAACAATATTCCTTTAGATTGTTGGAAAAATTGGGAACAGAGTACATAACCTGAGGCGTGCTAGGCACTGTCCTAAAGGAATATTTTGCCTACTGCAAAGTTCCCCCAGAATACAACAGGTTCTTCTACCATAAATAGCAGGATACCAGAGACTACTAAGAAAATATAAATTAGCAACCCAGCAACCCAGCAAGATAACATAGGAGATGAGAATTTTGTGAGGGAAAATAAATGAAACATGGAAGAGAATTCTTGTTCACAGTGTTGTATATCAATGAATTGAAGAATGGTCTTGTATTTATAGCAAATGGAGGGGAATAACAACGTTAGGAAAAATAATGGCCATTAATTAAGGACCATATTTTTTCCTATAGACCAGGTAAGCTCAACTTATCCCCTGATTTACTCCAACAGCCAAAAGTTAGTTTTGACTAGGCCATTTACCACGTCAAAACCATGTATCTCTCCAATGTGGGATAATATCATTTTGAAATATATTTCAACAAGGAAAACTTCAATAAAGGAAAAAGCAGCAGCGAAGCACTAACCTCGTGACACAGTGAAAGAAGAAAAAAAAAAACCACGCATAAAAACAAAACTAGGCATAAGCAAGGAAATCATGGGAAGAGGGTTGCCGGGAAAGTGACTGCCGGTGGATCCTCGGGGAGGTCGCCGACGACCAAGGAAAGAGAGAGAGTCAATCCCATCGGCGACGACCCGAGACCACGCCAATTGCGTTTGCCCGGTGGTGATGTCGTCTCGATCCCGGATGCAATGTTGTTGCAGATCGGAGACGACCCGAGACCACGTCAACACCATCACCACCGGGAGCTTCCTCCTCCTCCATCTTCCTCTTCTAGTCGCTACTCCTCCTCCCCGTCTGTCGTCGCCCTGCTGCTCGCCGCCGCCGTTCTCCTCCCTGCGGCGGCGACCCCGACCCGACGAGACAACCGCCCGAGCTTCTCTCACCTGCTGCCGACACCGTGGCCCCCTCCCTGCCGTCGCTGCAACGTCGGCTCCTCCGCCCACACCCCTTGCTCCACCGCCGCCGTCCGCCCTCATCCTCCTCCTCTCCGGCCTCAGTGACAGGAGAAAGAAAATGAAGGTAAGAATTTTCTTTTTGTGGTCTTTGTGTAAAGGAGATGAAGGCGACGGGGAAGCAGGGAAAAAAAACAGAAGAAAAGAAAGATAAGGTAAAGAGAGAGACAGGAGAACTGAAATTGGAAAGAATGAAAAAAAAAAAAAAGAGAGAAGAAAGAGAAGGAAGAGAGAGAGGAATGGGGCACCAATCTTCCGTTTGATATAATTGGTTTTATATGGACGTGGGAATTGGTTAGATTCATCCAAAAAAAAAATTATTTTAAAGCGAGGGTCCAACTATTGTGATAATGCTTATTTTTTTTTTTAAATATGGATGAGGGCATGGGTCACAGAGTCAGATGACTCTGATCGAAACAAAAGTTTAAAAAATGAAGGTCCTACTACATATGAGGTGTCGGTGAAAAAGAAAAAAAATTGAAAAATATATATATACATACCGGAATAGTAACCGGATATTAATATGATATATATTATATATTATTGCTGAAAGATTTATCGAGTAAGCATATTTTATATTTTTATTTAATTTCCGATTGGGCTATTAAAAGGCCCACTGCAATTATATTTTTCGTTTCTAATTTTATGTTTTGTTTTGGGCTCGTACAAGGCCCATCAATTTTAATTTTCTGTCATTTTTCAAATTGGGGTAATTAATAAAAGGCCCCTGATTATTTATTTTAATTTAGTTTTTATTTATGTTACTTGAATGGGCGGCCCTCAAAATTTCCGGAAGAAATTTGTATATGGGCATTAAATATTGAAATGCATAATAGTCTCGAAGACTAAATGACAGAGTCCAACAGACTCAATAAAAGAAAAATGCACCAAAGACCTGAAGACTTACTGCCAAAAGGCCCATTGCATTTAATTTTTAGTCATTTATTTTAATTGGGCTAATTTATGTAAGGCCCATTATTTTAATTTTTCGGTTATTTAATTCTTCATTGGGCTAATTAACGAAAGGCCCATGTTTATTTCTTTCATTTCAGTCTTTAATTTTATTTAAATTATGTTATTCAAGACCCTTATAATTTCCAGAAGAAATTTATTATGGGTATCAAATGCAGACAGGAATTTACATGATAGTAGTTTGGGAGACTAAATATAGGAGTCCAGCAGACTCAATAAAAGAAAATATAATGAAGATTGGAAGTCTTACCGTTCAAAAGATCCTGAAGATCCTTCAAAGGAAAATCGAAAATAAACACTATTACCACTAAAAGATGGAAATTATATGACCACCAGAAGGTGGATATTATACTTGCTTACCCTGAAGAAGCAATTCATTTTATATTCAATTTATTTTATGTTCAGTTTAAATTATTACGCATTGCAATTTGTTTTATTTACTTTTCAGTACTTTATAATTGTTTCTAGAATAATGCCTCAAGCATTAGTCTCGAAGACAATGCAAAATTGACATCCACAGGGGTAGAATTATATGTGTGGATGTCAATATAACATATTATGTCATCTCGAAATGAGAAAAAGATTAACACGCTCCAGAAGAGCATAAATCTGAATATGTTCTTGAAGAACGCATGTTTTAAATATGATCTAGAAGATCGTATATTTACGCTCTGGAAGAGCATATACTCTTGAAGAGTACAGACACCCCTAGTAATAAAATGAATTACTATGGATCCCGATGAATTGACTCTGATCTATTCCCTGAAGCGAATAAAACAGTATAATAATTTGTGTCTGTGGGCGTAAATGAGATAATAAATGGAAAAGGCTCAAAGCAAACATGCATATTATTATTGCATAAACGGATACATAACTGGAGAACATTCAAAGAAGATTGGTTCTCATACATATGTTTAAACATTAATCTATCTGTTGGGTTCAATATTAACCCTGAAACTCTGAGCCTCACCATTAATGTTGACCCTAACACTGTCGTTCCAGGAGAACCACATACTACCCATGTTGTTTTCTCTAGGTATCTCAAACCGATTCGTTGGAGGAAAAAGAAGTGGAATCACACCATAATTCTCTCCTGCTTTCCACAAAGTCTCAGTAATCAGTACCATGTTAGGCTTGTACTGATTCTTCAGATCCCTTAAGGTACGCACAAAGTCTTGAGACCTTCTTGCTACACCCCTGCAATTCCACAGTAAAAGTCGTACCTTAGGCCATGTAGGTGGTAACCCAGTCACCCTTGGGACGCTCCGAGCCATCATGGAAACCTGATAATAACTGCTTTGATTTAAAATTTGACATGAAGGCTCTAGCTGAAAATCCTGCAGTCTATTAGATATGAAAAACATAATAGAATTAGTCGAGCCATAAAAAGAAGCCCTTAGATTGCTTTGGTCCTCTAGGAAGAATGTTTCTTCCATAGGAGTTACAAAGAACCTAGATGAATATAGTTCATCAACAAACACTAAACGAAGAATTCTCGCCAGATCATTCGGTAATTCCTCTTGCTGCTCATTCACCATACTATATGCTAACCTATTTCTTCTTCCTAGAAAGGCACCCTCAAAAAAGAAAACAGTAGCTGGGGAAGGCATTTTTCTTGTCTTGTTGATTTTTCTGAGTTTTCTGCGTCTTCCTATCTCAACCGCCTCCCCTTCTTATAGTCTGAGATTAGACAGCTAGGTGTCAGTTTTTCAAATGTGGACCCTTTTTCTGTCTCCGAAAAGATCCAAAAAATTTTTCGTAATTAAAACTTTGCATTATTTGTCAGTAAACTCCAAAGCTTTTCAATCATTGAGGTTTTACTTTTGGAAAAGTTTGCCACTACTTTAATTATTATCCAATAATTCTGATCTTTTTTTTGACGTGAGTGGTAGAATTAAGCCTAAAATTGGCACATATATAGCTAGCCTGAAGCTAGCAGTTGAGTAATCGAAACTTAAAATATCAAGCCAGAAGCTGAAATGCTCTAGCCGGAAGCTATAAATTTGAAGTGTTTAAATACACAAGTTTATACAGCCTGAAGCTGAGACCAACTAGAAGTTGGCTGATAGATATGTAATTTATAGCTAGTATGCACCAGCCAGAAGCTGGTGAATAATTTTTCTAAGTTATCCAGCATGAAGCTGGCACCAACTTGAAGTTGGTACATGGACTTATTGTTTGGCATGACCGGTTGGGCCATCCCGGGTCAATAATGATGCACGAAATTTATTGGATCATTCATTGAAAAATCAGAAGTTTTACAATCAATGAATTTCTATGATTTTGTTTGCTGCGAAAGTTATTATACGGCCTTCCAAAGATGAGAATGGCCTAGTATCACCAGCAAGTTTGAGAATAGTTCAGGGACATAAACGCGGACTGATAAATCCGCGGTGTTAGCCATCTAGGTAATTTTTACGATGCATCGACTAGATGGTCTATTGTGTAACACAAGTTGGCATTGTGCGCACTAATTTAATAATTAAGCCACTTGCAGGTATATGTCCCTACTTATGTTACTAGACTATATGTCTAGATAATGCTGGTATATTTCTTCAATGGATATTGTATATCATTGGAAATAAACCCAAACAGATCTGGGGGAACATTGACAATTGATTGCAGGACTATTGATGAAATATTACTGTTTGAGAAAATGATATTTTATATGCAGCAACACTTGAGTGCATCAAGCCAACATGATGTTATAAGATCCCCCCATTTAATTGATTAATGGTCACATACTTAGTATCTCCCATCTTCGGACCATCGGTTATTTAGTATATTATGCTGAAACACCCGTGTCCCAATTTACAAATAAAATACTTAGATAAAGGAAAATTACCAAAATACCCCTGTAACCCGGGACACGAAAATCAATGTCAAAAACAATATCCAGAATTCTCAATAAACGAGATGTCAAGAAGAACATAATAATCCGGCTTAACAAGCCACAAATCAACCCGGCATCCTGCCGAAACATCATCAAAACATAAACCCTACAACCCGCCGATAATGTAATCCAAAATTAATAGACATCTCAATAAAAATCCAATGCAGCGGAAGAAATAAATGGAATAAAAATATGAGAAGCAAAACGGTATGCATGCCGACACTATGGATCCAACCGGGAGAACAAGCACGGCTACCTGCTGGGATGTCCACGTCCGTACTCCGGGAAAAGAAGGAAGTGACTGCAAGCTATCTAAAGTCTGAAAAACAACGTTGGCGATTATGTGAGTCGCCTACTCAGTGAGCAATATATATCTAATTATGAGAGTGTGCAGATCAAGTCCGAAAGGGAAGAAGAGCAACAAGGCAAGCATGCAAACATACAACAATCAGTACTAACATGCCGACACAATCAAACATACTGTTCATTATTCTCCATCTGTTGTGTGTTAAGTTTTCTTATTATGATTTATTATTCAGGGCC